>JARJDZ010001439.1:0-48967 GCA_030264555.1 Aleochara sp. GC000083
ATATGTTGAGCCGGGTATATATACGGAGAACAAAGATGGCGTTGTTGAGGGAGCTAACAACTTTGAATCTTAATTACTCATTAACGATTAATGAGGTCATTATTAGTCTGACCTAATTCGATTAAGGATCATTAGAGGTACTTAAAAATGAAGAAAAAAATTTACAAAATTGGGCAAAAAACAGTACCAAGACTATAGTCTTTGCTCATTTTTTATGCAAAATTTGGGCAAAAAATAGTACCAAGACTATAGTCTTTGCTCATTTTTTATGCAAATTTTGGCCAAAAAATAGTACCAAGACTATTATAGTCTTTGCTCATTTTTTTCGTAAAAATTCGGCAAAAAATAGTACCAAGACTATAGTCTTTGCTCATTTTTTTGGCAAAAATTCGACGAAAAAAAGTACCAAGACTATAGTCTTTGCTCATTTTTTTCGCAAAAATTCGACGAAAAATAGTACCAAGACTATAGTCTTTGCTCATTTTTTATGCAAATTTTGGGCAAAAAATAGTACCAAGACTATAGTCTTTGCTCATTTTTTTCGCAAAAATTCGACGAAAAATAGTACCAAGACTATAGTCTTTGCTCATTTTTTTCGTAAAAATTCGGCAAAAAATAGTACCAAGACTATAGTCTTTGCTCGTTTTTTTCGCAAAAATTCGGCAAAAAATAGTACCAAGACTATAGTCTTTGCTCATTTTTTTCGTAAAAATTGGGCGATTTTTTTTCCTGCGGCTGGGGTCCTCGGAGCTATTTGAATCATTCTTAAAATCTTTTTTTCTCTTTTTTCCGGTGCTGGGATTCGAACCCAGCATCTTCAGGTTGAGAGGCAGCCACCTTCTCCGCTCGACCACCGAGCTATTATACTAATGACTATTTAAAACGTCTATAAAAGTCCACACACTTTTCGCAAAACAAAGTCGTGGAAACACGTTAATTTTATGATTGTGCCTTCATTGAAATTTAGACAAAAAATGGCAAAAACGCCAAAAACACATTAACTGTCTGGAAGATAATATAGATTTATTTACGATATGTACACTAATTTAATAAAAACATCACATATTGGGTTTACTATGGTGACAATGCGGACAGTACATTCAAATGCCTCGCACAAATTTTAATTACTTGCTGATTCACAAAGCGATAGGTGCTTAATTAAATAACAGAAAATATATCACTATTTTACAAAATTCGCATCAGCAATAGAATGTGCAGCACAATAACAACTTCGAACCAGCACCTTAACAAAATCGTTTTGATTGGAAAGAATATACGCGAAATAATACAGTATTTATACGGTAGTGACTGATAAGAGTCCAATCATCTTACTACCTTGACTGGCTGGTACTTTATTAGCATGCGTTAGAACATCCTGCACTGCACCGAAATTCTCATAACAGTCCTTCTGCGCTTTCTGCTTCGTCTTGTGCTTCTTCACTGTATTGTCGATATTGTTGACGACCTTCTTGCTCAATGGGCAAGTGTTCTTGTCAACGACGACGCCTTTTTGAATTAAGATTTCATTATTCTCATCGAGGTTGCGCGAAGCTAGCAGAATTTCCTGTCTTTGTTTCCTCTCCTTAGACTTTTCCAGATGTTTTTTGCGTTCCTCCTTGGTCCAGTAGCGTCCCACCTATTTAAACCAACATTAGAATAATTTTTGTATTGGACAAAATATGTTTAAACTATACCTTCAGTTCGGATATTGTGTCATCCTCCGTCGTTTGCCCAGCACGCTCTTCGGATAATTTAAGTTCACGGTTCCTTAGAATTCGGTTGCGTACTGGTCGGCGAGCTATATATCTGGTGCCATCAGCTCGTCGTTTGACTTTCCATTCCATGGTCGTATCCATGGTTGAGCATTCATTACGACTAGTGTGACTCTGAAAAGAAAATGTTTCATGAATCAATCCAAAAGCCTGAAAAAATGTACAGAAAAATTGCAACTTTTTCTATTTCAAACGCGAAAAAAATATATTTCCGGTTGGAAAATTAAATCAAACTCTATTGGAAATGATGGATAATTTAGTTGCCTACAAGTCTGATTTTGAATCNGAGCAAAAATGTACAAAACTGCACAAAAAAATTGCAACTTTTTCTACTTCAAACGCGAAAAAAATATATTTCCGGTTGGAAAATTAAATCAAACTCTATTGGAAATGATGGATAATTTAGTTGCCTACAAGTCTGATTTTGAATCATAATGATCGGACCACCGGTTCCGGAAATACGAGCAAAAATGTACAAAACTGCAGAAAAAAATTGCAACTTTTTCTATTTCAAACGCGAAAAAAATATATTTCCGGTTGGAAAATTAAATCAAACTCTATTGGAAATGATAGATAATTTAATTGCCCACAAGCCTGATTTTGAATCATAATGATCGGACCACCGGTTCCGGAAATACGAGCAAAAAATGTACAAAACTGCACAAAAAATTGCAACTTTTTCTATTTCAAACGCGAAAAAAATATATTTCCGGTTGGAAAATTAAATCAAACTGTACCGGAAATGATAGCTAATTAAATAGCCTACATAATTTTTAAACTTTTTCTACCTCAAACGCAAAAAATTGTATGTTACCCGAGAGAACGAAGAAAATGTAGCAGAAAAGTCGCGCAAAATTTGTATAAGGAAATGGTTCTCTAGATTTATAATGATAATGCATCATAGTCTCACCTGTTGATTATTGTTTCCAGTTATGTATTGATACTGATTCAGGCTGCCTGTGGTGAAGCTCGTCGTTGGTTTATTGCCTGTGACGTTCTCCGCATTTGTTTGGCCGAGCGCCTGCCTAAATAGCTGCTGTTGCAAAAGTATCGTCTGCTGCAAGTTGGCGACATTGGTGTACATTGTGTCTGATAGAATATGTGGTGCAGGGATGGGACGCGTTGTTGGCGACGATGGACTATTTGTTTTGGAATTGCTGCCGCCGATGGTGGTGCTTGCCGTGGCGACTTTGGTTTTGGACTTTGGTTTCGTACTCGTACTGCTGCCAGTCAGCTTTGCATTGCTGGGATTCGTTGGCGCATCGAATGATGCCTCATTCGGCGGGCACAGAATCAACGTTGACCTGTAAGTGTCCTTCTGCTTCGCATCCGAGCTGCACGCGAGTTCAAACGTCAGCGGATTACTGTTCGAAGAACCGCCGGTATTGTACGCGCTCGAACTGTTCTCGTGCTCCTCGCCGCTACTGTTGCTCTTCGACGATTTGCTCCGGCTGCCCGCCTTCTCTTTCTCCTTCTCCCGGCAGGTCGCCGCCAACTTATTGCTGATATCCTTGGCCGTCTGCGCGCTCCACTCGCTATCCTGCGCCTTAAGCCACTGCTCGACGATATTCTCGTCACCGGCCTCGTACGGGCACGAGTATATCGGCTCCAATTCGGAGTCCACGGACTCGGGGATCGTCTCGTAGATGTGCTCCGTGTCGGATTCGAGTGGCGCGGGGATGTGCGGCAATTGCGGCGGCTTGCGCTTGTCTGATTTTACCAGTTGGATGCTCTGCATGCGATGGTTGAGCTCGGAAATCTCGTGGTTAATGGAATCGAGCTTGGAGCGCACCAGCGAGTTGGTGAGGTTCAACTTGTTGTCGTGTATGTAGTGCGAAGGGACGCGCGGCGCTGAAGACGTCGCCAAGTTATCGGCCTTTATCGGCGGCTGCACCACAGCGGCCGCCTGCTCGTTTGCCGCCTGCTGCTGCACCAACTGCTCGATGATGCTGTTCTGGTATGCGGCGCTCTTGCACGTCGGCGACGCCTCACCTAAGCCTTCCACATCCAGATACTCCTCGCTCTGCAAGACGCACAAACACACACGAATGGGAATGAGATTGATAATGCAACGTGGGAAACAAACAGCTTGCCGATCTGGCGCGCTTGTTCGATGAGAGGAAAGCAGCTTAGCTTACCCGATTGTAGCACCTGCTGACGAGCAACGTGACTGCCTTTCGGTTCTCGGCGAAGAGCGATTCCGTCTCCTCCCGGTTGGCGACATCCTTGCCGTTCACCTGCGGGTAAAAGAACAAGTCCATTTAAAGCAAATCCATCACGCACTAGGGTACATGGCGCAGCGCGTTTTGCGAATGATAAAGTGGGCGCGGTGTCTTACTTGAAGGATTTGATCCCCTTGGCGCAGCCGTCCATCACGGTCAGCGACACTCTGCGGGGCGATATCTCTGATGTAGACTTCGGTGCACGTATCCACCTCGGAGCCGGAGCTGTAGCACACAGTCAGGCCCAATTTTTCATCGCTGCTGCATTTCCTCAGCGTTACTTCCTGTTGGCGAGAAAGTTAGAATATTATTTTCGATGGATGTCTTATTAAAAAGTTTGCTGCATGCAAATGAGGAAAGTTTGGCCAGCCATTGTATTATACGGTTTGGTCAGAATGGCAACGGATCTTGGTTCTTAAATTTCAATGTTAGGATATTTTAATAAAAACAAATAGAATTGTATGTGGTATGAAAATGCCGAATGTGAACAAATCGAAATCGCACGCAAATAGTTATCGTATGGCAGTGAGAACCTCAATGGCAATGGTATCAATCTCATATCAATACAACGCGACGAAGCCAAACTATAGACCGACGACTATCACGACGACGAGCGTTTGATTTCCCTCGGGAGGAAGCGTGCGCGTTCTGCAGCTCTCAAGACCGACCAAGCACAAATCGCGTTGACATACATAACGGCGATGGTGATGATGCTGCCCGATCCCATATTGAGATTGGATTTCGCACGAGCGGACGTTCGAAGCTAATGCCGCATCCGAACTAGGATTAATGGCGATATTCTAATGAACTGATAGGCGCAAATGCATTCTACCCGATCACGTTCCATAACCCCGGCTGGACGCAACGATAAGGCCGTGTGTGCACGTCGCGTCCAGTTCACACTTTGATGATATGCTGCCAATGTTCGTCGAACCGACATCAACATCAATTGACAGCGCAGGAATAATGATGCTTGGCGCGAAAAAATCAAAGTACATTTCATCGAGTGAAGATGAATTTAAACGCCAGCACGTCCATAAATCAGATGGATGCATGTAATGTCGAAAATAAATCAACATCAACGCGTAATCATTTTACGAAAATTTCCAATTCCTATTCCTGCCCGAACATTTGCCTGATCCGTTTTTTTTTCAATTCGCGCGATGAGCATGTAGTTTGCAGAATTGAAAGGCACTATGTAATTGCAATAAAAGAGACGAGATCGGAGATCATTCTCCGGCGCAATTTTACAAAAACCGCGGAAACGCGCCGGACAGCAATGAATGGGATTCATACCAGCGAATGTTTCGACGTCCCTCGGGAGCGCATTATTTTCAATGCGTGCCATGTGCGCGCCCCAACAACGGACGTGTTGTTCCGCGGTTGAATTTTCCATGCTACAAGTTCATTAGACGAAATGATATACAAGGTAATCCCTACAAAACCGTACGAGCGTTCAATTACGATGGGCAATCAGATTACTGGGATTTGAAATCTGCACGAAAAGTATACAAAATCAGTTGGTTCGCCGGGATAAAAATTTTCGGAGGGATTATGAAACTTGAAGAGATTGCCTCGTGGTGCGATGACGCTTGCGGAATTAAATCGGTAAGCGAAATGGATGTCGGCGCGCATGGAATATTCTGCAATTTCGGCCGGCACCATATGCGCACCCACGTATGGTCAACGCGCGTGTGGACGAGAGGAAAGCAAGCAGCAACAATTTCAATTTAGTCGCGGCGCCCTGATGTTGACCGAAACTTAATTTGTCACGTTTCATTTGCGCCGGTTATTGGTTCGCGGCGAGAAATGCACATAACCGACCGAGGCGCACACATGCATCCACCGGATAAGCAGTCGGAAGTGCCGACAGTGCAAAAAACCGAAATACAACAATGGCCCCAGTTGGGTTGGGTGTGTGACGGTGGCAACGCATTGAATGGACAGGACGGCGTTGATTACATATGATTCGGGGGACACGGGCGACAAATCGGGGAACATACCTCAAGGTCGATATCGTGCGCGAAGCACTCGAGAGTATTGTCGTCTATCCAGGCGAAGTCGGCGAGCTCGGTCTGCACGCCGGTGGAGACGAGCTGCGAGAGGGCGGATGTCGGTGAAGCCGCCGGCGACGACGATGCCGGTGAATGCGCTGCTGCTGGCGGCTGTCGTGGAGGGCCATTGTTGGACGGCGGAGGCGGTTGCAAGTCGTCCGAAATGCGCCGCTTGACTTCGACGACGATGGGCTCTTCGGCGGTGAGAAACGTGCGCACCGCATCCTCGTGCGGGAAGCTGCTCACGTCAGTCCCATTCACCTGTAACAAAATTCAACAGATTAGAAATGCAATTTTAAGTACTTATCCAAGACTGACTTAAAGCAGTCAAAGAAACTGCTAATTAATATTTGAATCTGCATTTATCGGTTGAAAAACTTCTATTACGGAAAAGTCATGCATTGTGAATGAAACTGATTTGAACCGAGATTTGGTGCATGGCACACGCACGAAACCAAAGTTTCACAGGATTGAGAAAATCGCGAAGAATTGTCAGGGAATTCGGGAATGACATTGGCTGCGCTCGACTGCGACTCGAATGAAGTCAACCATAAAATACATTTCTTCTATTCCGGCGTCGCTCGCGAAGCTTCTATTTGCGCCGTCGAGACACTTCGCGGCATACAACAATTTATCAAAATTGGACGCGCATTGAATACATCCATGCGCAGCCGGCGGAAGAAAGGAAGCAAACGGTGGCGTTACATTCGTCTTTTTGCCACTATTGTCGCGAGCATAAAACTATTTGAAAAGACGCGCCCGACGAGAGAACAACGACGACGATGCAACGCGGAAAACGCTTATGCTTTAATATCGCTTGCAATAGAAATATTCCCGCTTGCGGTTTGGTTGCCATATGGCTGCAGATTATCCACGTTAGCGAATATGAGACCCGCACGAATCCCATCCGTATCCCATTATATCATATCGCATCCAGGGTCATTCGGGTGGACCGCAATGTGTGTGTATATCGACCATCGCTATAGGCCATGTCAACGCTATCAGTAATATAAATGAGTTGCGATCTCATCGGCGCGCGTATTCAGCCGGAAAGCATCCCAGCACCAGGAGTTCGAGCACCGGCAGAGGCGGCGTACGTATCCTCGAATTGCGCAGCTTTCTTTAAGCCTTTTTTTACGCTACGAAACCCAAATATTATTACGTCGGTGCGCACGTCTCGACTGTCGTTTCTTTTCCAACGGTGGGCTCATGCTGGGTACGTTTTTTTTTGTAACAAGGACCAACAAAACCTAAACCTGTCCGCCTAGCATCAACAGTGGCGCACAAATGCACGTGACTTGATCAAAATAAACATACGTTTAAATATTTACTTTCAGTAACCAGGCACGCTTCTACAAGAAATGCATAAGCTACGAATTATCTATCAAAAAATACTGTAGTAATGAAACAACAAAAATTACTATGTAAAACCTTGCGAATTTTTGAAAAAAGATATGGGGTAATACTGATAGGAAATTGTTCATTTCCGACGGGGAGTTAATTAGAAACGTGGCCGATTGATTATATTATCGGTAGCAGGCAGAATCGAAGGCGATCAGATCGAATCAATTACTTCCACTCGCTAAATAGATATGAGCCTGGCTTTGTAACACATTTGCAAGGCTTCCGCCGCCTTCGCCCTTCGATCTATTGCGCCAAGCAGCCGTCAAAAGAAACCTTTCACAGACTACTGGTCGATGGGCTGTAATGACGATGGCAAGCCAAGCAGCATACGACGACTATTAACCACGCTCAACTTGCTTATACGTTTAATTGAATCCTGATGTTGCGAAGATCCGCGCGAGTGTAATAAAATGAACTCTGCACACCAGGAAAAGGCAAAAGAACCATACGAGATATAAAGTCAAAAAGAGGAAAAGGTGACACATATATGAAGGAACCGGATAAATATTGAAGGGATGACTGCTCTTGATTTGACACCAGCATTAGAGGTGCGCACCAAACGGAAATGAAAAAGTAAAAGAGGCTGCTGAAGCGGGGGCGGCAAACCGGAAGGACTAAACCTTCAATCAGAATTATCCCTCTTTTTCTCGTATTGGATTCGAGTCTCTCTTATCGCGCGGCTCATTTTTTCGAGCGTTTGTCCTTGCATGGCCACCAAATGAGTTTGTTGTTATTGTCTCGACCGGATATTGGCACTGGCATTGTACGTCCGGTATAATCGATGAGGAGGCGGCGCACGCGATGCCATGAAGGTGCCAACTATTGTGTTTGATTAATACCGAAATTGCATTTTCCGTTCAATGAAAAAGCGTAATCCGCCCCCTCCTGGTAGCGTATTCGCGCGCATGCTGCAGATTGCAATGGATGGCGGCTTTAACTCTTATCTAACTTTTATTTATGTGCCCACGGCCGCCCCCCGACAGGATGCAGCACGACGCAATCGACGGTGCGCACACACGTTCGAATATAGCGCATGGAAAATGCGGCACAGCATGAAAGACAAAGTGAAGGAAAAACGACGCATTGAGTGTCAATAAAAGTGTCTATGATACCAACACCGTTAACATCGTCCCCGTAGAACATAGAACGGCTACACACGCGGGCGACATCCGCGCGTCGCTTTTAACAGGACGAAAGTGTTCAATTAGTGTCCTTTAAGGTTTTTGCGTTTGGCTTCCATTTTGCATACTTTACATCTCCTGGATGCATGTAGACGCATTTCTATCGCCATCGTCACTGGCACTTTGTATGCCGTGCATCCAGGGGGATTTTTCTTCGTCTACACTCGTACGTTGAGGCACTACATCAATTTCATCCTCATGCCACATTTTCCTCCCTTTTCTACTTTCTTTTCCCTTCGCGCGAACCGAACAAGTCTGTGTACAGAATGCACATGGAATTCCATTCACGTGCACATCATTTCTTCGCGAGCTTCGTCGAGCGTGCACTTTGCACGTGCAACAACAAATTGCTGCGCATTTACCACTGAAATGTACACGAAAATCCGATGGCTCTATTAAACGAAATGTTAGAGTTTGGAAATCTTATATACACAATTGTACCATTTCAACCACAATCCTGATAACTTCCTGATGACTCAATAAAAGTGAGAAAAACCTAATCTATCCCTACTTTGATTCGTTTTTTATTAGTTTTTCGGAGAGCTTAACGCAATCCTCATCAGTGTCTTCATCACGCGCGGAAAATTCGCAATGTTTTTGCGCCCATCGGGTCGCTTCATTTAGGCCAAAATCCGAGAGCGCCAGCGACGAGTTAATCCGTAAATTTTACTAATCCACATAATCACACAGCGTGTGCTGCATTTTTTCGCCTCGCAGCGGCAAAAAAGCGCATTTGCGAATAAATTAAGCGCGTGCTACGAATACCCAAACGTGAAGTCTGGAATCCTTCGCCGACGGCGTTTTCATGTACTGGATATTACAGGTTAATTCATCCTTCGGGAATCCCAATCCCCTCCAATCCCAGCCGGCAATTTGAGAATATGTTGTTGCATACGAACAGAAAAAAACAGCGAATCGAATGCCTCATTCCAAGAGTTGCGATTTTTTTTGCACGTTTCACTGCTATCATCATCATCATCATGTACGGGGGCGACTGGCGTAAATTCAGCGACTAATGTTGACATAAAATATGCATAAATCATGCATGCGAAACGTGAAATTGCGTTTATTTCGTTCGCACCACGTTCAATCTCTCGCGCATCGTCGTGCACTCGTCTCTCTGCAGTGGATTTTTTTTCGTGTTTGCGTTTGTTTGTACGTTCGTGTTCTTGAAGTCTCGCGTGAAGCCAGCGAATTCGGAACGCACAGAGCAGCGACGCGACGACGACCTCGTGCATGCATCGAGTATAAGTTCATTTCAGTAAGTAAATAAATCATGCTAAACGCGTATGAAATAGTTGAAAATGCACTCGGTGCGCTCTGCAGACTGCATTTCTGTAGGCTTCCCATCATCAAGTCTTTCATTCATACGAGGTGCTGAAAGAGGCAGCCTGGTACTATGCTCTTCATTCTTGGATTTGATTCATCATTTGCAAATGCGACCAAGAATATTCATAATTTGTATGCATAAATTTCTGTTTTTGATTTCATCGAAGAAATTACCGAAATGAAAATTTTTGATGCTCCAAACGTATACATAGAATTTTGATGAAGTGGAAATTCAAAATTTTAATTACACCTCGACAATTCCTCAATATTCGTTGGTGTCGAAGAATAACTATGGCGAAGAGGAAGCGCATTCGTAATGTACTTAATTGTTATTAAGATTTTGGCTGGTGTGTTCACACTTTTGCACCAAATGCTGTCAACGACGAGGCAAAAGACGAGTGCACGAAGAAGCGAAAACGACGAGTTTGTCCCCTCAGTTCTCGCTGGTGTTTGAATTAATCTCGAAATCGGTGGCTGCTTAATTCTAATCCTATTCAGAATGAGGGCTGAGGGTGCAAACTTGCGTTGGCGATGCCGATAGAGTGTTAAATTTCCCATTGGATTGTTTGGAATCGTAATTTTCATAATCAAGATTTCCGACCGAAAAGTTGTAATTCAATTTCGGGGCATTTCGTCGCTGTTTGCCATATCCTCAACTCAAGTATCATGCTATTTCCGGTGGGCAATGAAAAAACTGCTTGTAATGCCCTACGAGACCGGAAATAAGGTTTTGTACGACGTGATATAAAGCGACGTGATAAGATCAAATTCGTAATTAAATTCTTTACAGATGAAACCGAAGTTTTCAGAATGAATTCATGAGCGAAAAGTGAATTAAATCAGTTTATAATTAGGCAACATGAATTCTAAAATTTGCAACTTGAGAAAAAATGGAGCAAGTTCTTAAAGATTGGAGAAAAGAGGCGAAATCATGAAAAACTGCTGAGTATGATGGATCTAATGGTGATGAGGGCACGAAGAAAGGAGTAAACATAATCGAGTCGGTTCCCCCCTCGAAAGCGCGCTATCAGAAGCAAAGAAAAGAAGTCTTTCAATAATTCCGCCCAGCACAGAGCGATGATTCGAAACTTCTTTTATTCGTG
Source organism: Aleochara sp. GC000083 (assembly GCA_030264555.1). NCBI lineage: Eukaryota > Metazoa > Arthropoda > Insecta > Coleoptera > Staphylinidae > Aleochara > Aleochara sp. GC000083. The sequence continues at coordinate 11,066 of JARJDZ010001439.1, forward strand.
CACATCGTACGCGTTCGAAGCGACATCATCGATTTATATTCGGCGTTTGTTTATACGAAAAAAAAGCATTGGTCCTTTTTCCCTCCTGAATGCAACCCAATCGCGACCTCCTTGTCGCTGGGAACCCCCCGGTTGTCGGAGAGAAATTGCTCATTAGTCAATTACCGAGGAAGCAAGCAGCAGAAGAAGAGCGTGAGTGAACGAAGGCACGAAGGGAGCTTTACTTTTATTTCTTTCAGCATCGGCATCGCTCGCTTGGTGGCAATGATCTGAAAGATCAAAGGCGCGATAATTGAACACTTGTACCGAACGCGTTACTTTTCCGGCTGGGATTCACACCAATGACGCGGATGGTTCGATGAGGGGAAGAAAAAGTAGATGCACCTGAATTTTCCACCATTAAGGTAGACCAAGTTGGCGCCTATGGTCGTGTTCTCGTTGGAGGAAATCCTCTAATCTCCGGACGGTTTTCTCTCAGGTGCAAAATGTCGACGTGGTTTTGCTTCCACGACCAACATCCGGTTTGCTATTATTGCTTATCACCTACTTCTTAGGCGCGCAAAAAAGAGCGGTAAAGTGCCATCAAGAACGAGGAGGCATCAAACGAAACGTGAAACGACACGAGACGGCAAAAAAAAACCCGGAGAAATGGGAAAAACGGGACTCGCTGCACGATTTCGGTTGAAATATCTGCGAGCATGTAATTTAGTATAACGTGTGCGCATTTAGCGTCTGCGAGTAGATACGTCTCGCTGATGTTGTTGCACTTTTTCGGACTCGTTCGTGTCGGCTCTGATGCCAACTTATGACCGCGCGTGCCACAGGAAGAGCTCAACTTGGCGTGGTATTTTGCACGTGGAAAATGATAGTTTCGTATCTACTCTTCGGAGTTTGCACTTTGGCGCATTGCACGTAGCCCTTGCTTGACGTTTCGGGTAAATTTATTATTATTCTTTTCATGTTGTGGGGAGACAGCATCGCAAACAAGGCGTCCGGACGCGACTTGCACAAAAAATGCATTTGGACATTAGAGCACTAGCAATAACAACAACACTGTGGAAAGTGTGCACAGAGAGGAAGCGCAAAGAAAAACAAGAATGAAATGTAAGGGGATGTCGGGATGAAATCAGTGCTTGGCGGGCTGCTGTCGATACAGATGGGAACAAATAGTTCTTTTGAAGTTGCGCGTGTCCCTTCGAAAATGTCGTGTGACCCTACAATTGATTCATTTTAGTGTAGTGCAGTGCTTTTTATTCGGGTTTCATTGAAGCTTGTTCGATTTATCTTTTTTGTAACTCGGGTATCATTTATTTTCGTTTATGTGAGTCACCAAAAGAATAAAATTGTTCAGACTCAAAAATAAAGTTATCACACATTTCTATAATTGAAAATTTCAAACCATGTCAACTTGGTACTAAAATATTTTACCTTAAGGGAATGTAAATCAAATGAAATCAATGAATAAAAATACCTTCGAGATATTGAAGCCTACTGCGGTGGAAAAAATGCTTCGGAAACTTGTAAGTGAAAAAGAAAAATGTGTGTTCACATGTACGAATTACGCATTCATCCGGATCAAACATTCAAGTACGGCTAAACGCGAAAGACGTTTCCTTGAGCTTCCTTTCCCCACCACCACTTTTATCATCGTTGTTGCGCATGCAATAAATTCGTTACAGGATAACAGAATGTTGGCAAATATGTAAATAAAATATAGCGACAACTTTTTGCCACTTTTTTCTCGCCTTCGCATCTTTCGTTCTTTTCGTTTCAAAAAGAATTGCTTACATCTAAGAGATGCGATAGATAATATACAAATAGTTTAGTCAAGTTTTAGTATTTGTTGTAGGCTTTTTCGCAAGTATTTTTTATCGTTCGTCGACAAGGCAGCTGACGGTTGCGGAAAATAAATCGACCTGGTGAAATTTTCTTCTAACAAGAACTATCATACATCATTGTCACCGTCTTTCGGGTTCTAAAAGCTGGCGAGGTTCAATTACTTCGATGAAATGTTTTCAGGTTCAAAGATGTACGCAAAAAAATTTTGATTGAGTGATTTTTTTGATAAAAAAATTTATCGAGATGACATAAGTTCAAAAAATTTTTGTATTCAAGGGATTTTAATTTTGCAACAATGTTTCAAGCATAATTTTTGCCGCAATATATTTTGCAAACAGGAAATGGCCAATCAATTTTTAATTGCGTGGGCGTTGTATTTCCGCATGAATAATAAATAAATATTCGCTCAATCACTTACAATGCGCAAGCTTTATGCAAAAAGCAAAAAAGGAGCAATGGGTATAAATCAAGAAGTCTCTACATGTTTCGCATGTAAACAACAAATTTCGATGTTCCAACATCAATTCTTGATGTTATGCTACTCTCTCAAGTATTCAATGTGACCGATTGTGAGAAGATAACGTCCGGTTTGAATTTCAGTGCAAGTCGTATTATGCTGAGCAAACATTTGGGTAGTCAAATCGCGCATTTTTCCTGTCTAATTTATTGCACGTGCATATAATATCGCATAAATTCCCATTTTCTTTGCGCTGCAATGCAATGCACTTTACGCGATGCGTTCGCACATAAATTTGCTCGAGCGGGCGGGCACAAAAACTAATTCAAAACGAGCAGCAAAAGTGCATTTAACTTGCAGCTCTCCGTAATTCACTACCACCTCGTGCTTCTTTCTCAGCATCTCTCTGCGCTCGTATTGCAATACAACAAGCAGCGAACGAACGTGCAATGAATGAGAGAATGCGTGCAAGCAGCAACAAAACACGAAACGAAGGAAGCCTCACACGTTCGTTCGCTCGTTCGTTGGCACACGGTGGGATCTGAATGCAAATATTTATAAAACGATTGCACGTGCGGAGGTGGTACATTTTCCGTGCATTATAAATGATTGCAGTCCGGACTGACTTCGTTCCCAATTTGTTGCCCATCTCGTCAATGCTTAATGGGCATTCATTCAGCCGTTTTTACAAATGTTTTCGCAATTTCAGATTCATTGATAAAAAGATGCCATTTGATTGAATGAGATGAAATTTGCAAACGGGTCGGCTTTTCATCAACGCATTATTGCGCCATTCATCGGATGTGACGAAGGCATTTAGTCGCAAAGAAAATATGCGCCCAAGGATGAATTTTCCTAATGAAATCACTCATTTATGCGATGAATTGCACTGCGCACGTTCGTACGTGTTTCCCGTTTGTTTGTTTGTTTGTTTGTCTATCTGCATTTTTCCCGTTTGTTGCAGTGCTGCGCCAGGGAGTTGTTTACATTTGCAGGACGAACGACCCGTAATGCAATCAAGCTACGGGAGAAGGATTCGCAGAAACGTATAATGCAACGTACAAGTGGATGGGGCTTTATACGCAACATAGATGCCAGTGTTGCCGCCGTTCCTTCGTAATGCCAGGAAAAGTGCGCATTCATGCAGCAATTGCATATGGAGACGTCCTGATTATTCCCGATTTTTTTGCTCGGTTGCAAAACGACGATGAGTGCAGTGTTATGAGTACATTTTCATGTAGGTGCATTTAAGTGCGTTTGAATTATTATTTGCAGACTGCTCGAATGGTGGAGATTTGTTATATCACCAACAGGACAAAGACAATTTGTATTAGTGCGGGCACGGATTTCAATTCAATTTGTTGCAGGATTTTTATATTCGCGTATTTCCATTCAAGTATGTTATGAAAAATATTTTAACGAAGCATCTATTTCAAGATAAATTTAATTAACTGCAAAATTATATACCTAAAATTTTTGTATAAAAGTATTTTTATAAAATAAAAATTTTCAACAATTAGAAAATTGCATTTTTGTGAACTATAAAATGAATAGAGATAAAAATGACGACACAACGTTAAATCTGATAAAAAAAAAACTTCAATTTGTTCGTAATGACGTTACAGAAAAAAGGGTGGAATATAAAAATAAAAATATTGATTCAGCTTCATAGAGCTATTTGCAATTAATCCGTAAAAGTTGATGACGACAAATCCAACTCAGGATCAAATGCACGCCAATAAATCCCGCAAATTGCAATTCGCCAAAGCGGCGATTACCCAACATGTAGCAATTTGTTATAAACTTTCATTAGATAATGCCTTTTACCAGGCAAATGGAAATTAATAAAAATCGTCCGCAATTTAAAACATTAAAGCACGGAATTTTCAATGGCTTCAATGAATTTTTTTGCAAGCCATAAAGAAATGTCCTACTCATTACTAGATAAAATATTTGCAACAAAAATATGTTAGGACATCAAAAAATTCTTTGATGATAAGCCTCATTCAATGACATACTTTAAAAAATAATTAGGAATCAATAAACTCGCTCATTACGTAACGAAGTTTTTGTTTGTTTCCTTTCTGTCACCCATCTACACAACAATTATTGATTGATTGATTGATCGGCTGATTGATTGATCGCCAACGTCAATTTCGCACACATTCCATCAGCGCATAAATAAACAATAATCGGCATAGAAATCAATAGCTTCAATCGACTCAAATGAATAGCAACTCATTCCATCTTGGATATTTTTTTCATATTTCAGCATGATTTTAATTATTGATGCGTTACGCATCATATACTCTTCTGCATTACGGTCGCAAGTCGACAAAAAGCGATCTGAATCCGAAGAAGGAATCCGCGTCCAGGAAGCATAAATCATCCATGCACTATGGAACACATAACCTCAACCAGCTCTCTGGCAAACACACCGAACGAATGATAAAGAGCAGGCCAAGAAAAACTTCCCCCTCCATCGAGCAGCTCCTGTAGGATATTCGCCTGGTGGAGAAAAGCGTCGAGGAAGCGAAACGGAACGCGCGCACACGCTCAAGAATGCAGCGATGATGATGATGATGTTGGTGGAAACTTTTCCGATTGCTTTTTCATTATTTTCTTGTTGATTCAATAGTTCGATGACTTTTGCCAATCGAAGCGCGGTGCTCGGTAATCAATGGGCTAGTTTTGAGACGGCGAGAGGTAGGGCGCCGGGTTCTGAAGCTGCGTTTATTAATAGGGTTATCGTAAAATGTGCGCTCATTAATGGCTTAAAGCAATTTAAACTTGTCGGGGAATCGAGTGGAAATTATGGTCGAAGGATTGGGGAAAGCTATTCATAATGGTATGCGTTTTAAGTCATTCTAATTGCGGTGGATTGATCTGGATTAGAATGGAGGATTTCCCAAGCGAGGATTTATTTTTCAAATTATATTTTACTCGAAATATGATTAGGAAATTGTCATCCAGGACGTTATTGAACTAAAGATAAGTTTAATTCGGGGGATAATTCCCAAATTTATTTACCGTGCCAAATATTGGAAAATATCGTTAAAAATATGATTCAGAAAGAAAGTCATGCAACACCCAAAGTTCGAATGGTTCAATTTGCTGCTTGTTAGGGCAACTTTGCTCGAGTATCACACAATGGAATGGAAATCCAAATAAAAATAAAATCAAGAAAAATTCGTGCGAATGTGGGAGGGCACAATGAAAAGCGCTCCATAAATCTTTCCAATTGAAAGGAAAACTTTGCGCCTCGCATCTTGGCAAAGCATTCACGCGCATCCCCGTTCTCTGGTGAATGAACCTATTCTATTCGCATTTAAATGCAATAGTTTATTGATATTCGGCGAGATGTGCGTGCGTTGTCGGATTTATCGACGAGCGGCGATTTCACGTGAAGAAATCAACGACATCTACCATCCAACAATGCTGGGCACTCGGCATGGACCAACAAATCCAACCAGCTGTGTTGAAGTGAATGCCAGTTTATGCAATTTCGTCATTCATTGTGTTTGTTTAAAATGGCCGAGCGAACCTTACGTTTCCACGCAATTTAATCGCACATATTTACCATTGTTATTGGAACGAGTTCAGAGAAGAGAACTCGAAACTGGTCGGTTAGTGCGCCCAGTATGTACTACTCGAACATTATTGTTTCGCTGTTAGTGCTCTGTGTTACTTTCCACTCGAATGGCTCGCTTGAAGACTATTTAAACTTGAGCCAAACACTGGCGTTCGATGAAAACTTGGAGAAGAAAACGGCAAGTTGAACGAGACGAACGCGAAGAAATGAAAGAAAAACAATAATTAAGTGTGCAAGCCAAGTAAATGGAATTGCATATTGCTCTTTTCGCACAATTCTGGATTGTTTATCATGGTTTCATGTGATTTATGGACGCAATCAATTAAATACATGTTCCGAAATTAATAAACAAATCAGATTTCAAATTATTTAGAGAAGTTTCGAAAATATTTAGGACCTATCCTGGAGAAACCCAATTATGTTCCATGGTTCCATTCAGGACGAAATGGACGAGGTACAACTGCCAATTGTGCCCAAGGATATTTTTTCCTTCGGCTATGATGAAAATAAATTGTTACCTCGGTGCTTCTGCTTGTTCTTTTTTGTGTTTTCCTCTTTTCCTAATTTTTTTGGCCTGGGCTTAATGTTCGTCCCTCGAAATAAACAAAAATAAAGAAACTAACCAGCGCCCTCTTTTTCGCCTCCAATTTCGCCCCTAGACACAGCGAATTATTACCGTTCTTAATTAAAAGGCGTAGGCAAGTACTAATTACAAAACTACTCGGTAGAACACTACAAAAACTAATTATCTATGGTAGACAAGAAAAATCCTTATTTTTCTCGCAGATACAATTCGAAATGAAGTTTTATTTTAATTAGTTTCTATTGAATTCAATTTGTCTTTGGTGAAATCTCCTCGTAATCCACTGGGAATAAAGGAGTGGGGGACCGTTACAAGCCATTGCGTTTTGCCTTCAATATCAGAAAGAATCGGTGCAGAATTTCCGCCAACATCCGCGAGAATAAATCCCTCGATTGCGAAGACATCTTCGGCACTATTTATACGCGAGTGTAAGATGGCTGCAATTACGAGCCGCATTGATCGATTTACGACCGATTTCGTTAAGCCATCCCCCGATTCGAAATCGTGCAGCTTCCTGCAATTTCTTTGATTTTCCTCGCCGCAACCGCGAAAATCTCGCAGACGTTATAAATTGACGATAATATATTGTCATAGACGGCAGCAGTTGTGTTATCATGTAAAGTCAAGGTGTGCGGGAAGCAAAAGCGGGAACGGAAACCTGGAATGACAGGCGAGTAACAAATGTCTCGAGTGGTGGGGGGGGATACGTGACAGGTGGAAGCGACATCACCACGAAATGTCTCTTTTATCGTGTTGACGCTCATATCGCTCCTTCGTGTTTGATTACAATTTGGTACAAACTGAAAAGTTGGCGTCGAACCGGAAGGAAATCTTAAATTACGAGGCATAAATTTTGAGGCATAAGAAATTATTACCATCAGCGATTTATCCCGGATTTAAGTATCACTTAATTTGAAATTTCTCGAGGAAATGCGACTTGGAAAATTATATAAAATTACATGAATGTTTATCCTTGTATACATGGAATGAAATTCTTCCGAACCCACGAAGTTAACCTTGTTACATATTTAATGGACGTTCAAAAACATTGCGGGGTTTTGTTAATTCAGATCCCTTCGTGATGTGTGTAGAGAGAGAGTCCTGTGCCCTATTTATATACCTGACGCGCAATTCTAATTTAACGAGGATAATTGCATTCTTCGCTATGCATACGGCCATGAATATTTCAGCGACGTGAGTGCTTGGCTTGCGATGAAGGTTGCACAACAACCATGGTTTCAGACAAGGGGCAAGTGTGTACTTGGTTGCTATTACCATTAGTAAGGCAACCAGCACCACATCTGCCAAATGAAATGTTAATAACGCATTGAATTAAATGCTAAATTAAATCAAATGAAAACACGAACAAAAACAGTTAGGGTTTTCATTCATGAACTAGTGTACTAATGATTCAATTAAATTTAGCTGGAGAATATGACTTTTTTTGGGTCTAAATCCTTCCACGTTTAGCGACGCGAATTTCTCGGATTATAAATGAATGTGTTATTATTTCGGACAGTGTTTGATTCGCTTCATGCACCAAGTGGAGTGACACGTCGAGGACGAAGTGTGTGAGTGTGCTGAGAAATAAGGCAGAAACGTTGAGCGGAATGATATTCGCTTCATTAACCCTACGGTCGAGTAATGCAGATAAATGAGTTCTTGTCTCGGTTTTGTTTTTGCCCGAAATAGCGTTTGTTGTATCCAAGATTTCCTCATTTTCATCGCCAAAATTCTTGCGATTATAAGTCAAAATATAAGGGACCATAGAATCATGGGAAATTATTTAGTATTGATATTAACTTGGTAGTTCAAAGAAAAGAAAACTATTTCCGGTACCGGAAACGAGTGTGTCACAAAATATGCGAGGCATTTGCCTGAAAAATCCGCCTTAAAGCCATCGAATTTATATAAGGTATTATGGACATCTATCCATAAAGCGTTACTCGGGGTGCAACAAGAAGACATACAAGAAGATGTGGGTTGATGCATCTCTCCCGATATGTTACCCTTCAAGCATGTGCTCAACTATACACCGAAATTTCCAAAACTCTAAGATGTAAAGGACTACCAGAATGTCGGACCTGATGGGGGTATTACTGTATATCAATGAGTAGAAAAGCCTACAAATCCGGCTGTACTTCAACAAAAAACCCTTATAGGCTGTCTACTTTGGTGCAATATTGCCTCCTTCGTCCTATATCGCGGGATCGCCGAAAAAACGAGCAAAAAGTGGTGTCGGCCGCCTCCGAGTTATCGATGGATGGAAATAAAGATGAAAGTTAGTGTTATGTTATGCCCATATCCGCATATACCAACGCGTTGTGATATTGTGTGGGCTTCAAGTTCGAACCGGAACTGCTGTTCCCGAAGCGGGGAAAAGTTTTAATAACACACCAGGGCACTGTATAAATCTTCGGCGTTGACGTTCCAGCAAAAATAAATACCCCAAATGGGCATTTGTTACAATCAATTATTTTTATTGTTATCATGGGTTATTTTGGACGTTTTTTAAAGTTGATTCAAATGGTCAGCAAAGGGGCAACAAGGAAATGGAAAGGGATTTTTTGTTCGGAATTAAATTTCTTATCCTTTTGAAAAAAGGTCGCACCCCTCAATGTCGCGTCAAAGAGATGTCGCAGAAAATCGAATAGACTCCGACGCCATCGACAACGTTTCATTCAATTACTCATTTGCTACCTTTAAGATTTCATTATGATTCTACAAAGTGATACAAATCTAAAAATATATTTGGATCGATAATTTGGATGCGATAAAAAATCATTGGGTTGATGATATTTCAATTAGAACAGAAGTTTGAAGCGAAGATTGAATATTATTTTGTGTCCTGGAGAACTGGGAATTATTTCGTGCATTTGTTACCACAAACTGTACGAGTAAATATCAACGGCGCAAACTTTTCTGCAGGATTTTTAGCCCCAGCTATAGCTCTTGAGCCGTAAATGTACGAGAGGACTCCAAGGTTCAAATCGCCGATTAATAATTTAGCGTAGAGCACCAGGAAATGCTCGGGGAGTACTCTCACGCCGCCCCCGTGTGCAACCGCAAGTTGGGCATACATAACCTGGAAAGCCAGACACTTCCATAATTTGTAGCAGTTTTAAATATATTTATACTACTTTTTAAGCAGCGCCAGCAAACGGCAGGTTTATAATGGGCGTTCTTCCTCGACATTTCCGTTATTTATGAAACATTTCCACGTGTATACCCCGACAATGAACAATTTTCCAATATAATTTGAATCGGTAATTTTCAACGCGGTGAAATTGAAATGTTAGAACGGCTGGAATCGAGTATACGAAAGGTATAAGCCAAAATGGCCTGACAGGACATAAAACATGCGGAGCCGAGTGCGAAGAGAGTGCCAGGAACGAAGATGTGCGCGACGGAAATCCCGAAACGAAAACGTGTACAAAACGCCCCGCCAATTGGGAATGCAGCCGGGAAGTGGTCTTCAGCACTTTCCTACATAAATCACACCCAACAATTTCATGAATTTCACCGAAATAATATAAATTCACATCGATGTGTACCGCGAACCAGCTGGTTCTTCCATGCGTTCCCAACATTTAACATTTGTTTCATCGTGGGCGAACGGTTGCAACACATTCCCCGCTCGACGTTTTGTAGCGTTTAGGTTCAAACAACGAGTAGGGCACATTCGTGGATTATATTTTTAAACGGCGACATTTCCCACTTTCATTCCCAATTGAAAATGTTTTCCATGTGCAAATTTAAATTGAAACTTATCCCATAAATTTCTACCATTCTCGTAACGTTAATTATCGCTTATTTTTGCAACTAGTTTTTAAATTTGTTGTAAAAATCCCTAAAATCCCCTTATCTTATCAGCAACCCCCATGATCGCTCGAACCCTCAATATACTACATTTTGAATGACGCAAACATTTCGCCGCCTCCGCACAACTATGCACAAGCAAAATGCATGCATTTCCGGCATAATTCGATGTGTAAGCGCGTGCTCTCAAAGTGTAAAACATGCATGTGCACATTCCACCCCCGCCCCGTCGATGGTGGCATCATGCACAGCCTGATGTAAACGAGCATTTCACGACCGAGTGAGCGAGCCCTACTGCACGTCCTCTCGAGGACGGCCCTTTTAGTTGTCATGCATGGACTGGTCGCTAAGTTGCCGCCAATGCAACCGCCGCCATTGCTGCCGCCCCCGCAACGCTGACACCGGCCGGAGTTTTGCGAGCGTCGACGTGAAGTGAATGTATTGCCAATATGAACCGCAATCAGCCGCCCCCGCCATCCCCATCGCCGACGCTCTTCATCTAATTCGAAGCATGTGCATACGGTGTTTAGTGGTGCGATTCATTTGACCGCAGGGTGTCTTATGTCGGCGAATGATCACTTAACGAGATGACACCGAAAACTGTCACTTGGTATATAGTAACTGCAAGCAGTGAAAATTGCGGCGCGAGTAAATCATTTGCGATCGTTTTCCGGACTTTCCGGGTAAATTTCCATATTTTACATGTAGGGGATGGTTGGAATATGGCGGGACTTATGCGTGCATCCCTTGAATGTAGGCAACTTGTCACAGCATAATGTAGCAAACTATAAATTTATAGAACTTTAAAGTAGAAGAAACTAGTACCAACCTAAAAAATATTACCAAAATACTACAATTGAGTCCCTATTTTAATATTTCTGTGTTCATAGAATTGGGGGAATTACCGAATTATAACACCTAACCTCAAATCCCTAATAAAGTTTACTATAGCAAACAAAATAGACGGGAGGCGACACATATTCGTTTATCAGCCCGATTTAACACTGGTATTGTTATGTTGTCATAGATTTTAATCCCATTAGCCGAACACCGTGCCAGGGCATTAATTTAATAATAATAACGCAATGCTAATAAATCCGTGCATAATTTAAATTGATTTAATTATCGAAGCAATATAGGTGAGCGCCACCCATTAGTTGTGGTACACTCTCGGATGCGTTCCACCCCCGACTTCGCCATTCCGCCACCTCCCCCATCATCACCACCGTCACGCACTCCATGTCAGTTACCTATGCAGAGTTGCGGAGCCACTTGAAATTTCCGACAAGCATGCCGCCGCCATCGATGTCGACATATCAACATCACACAGAGCCCCATTGTGCGCCATCGTGCTCGGCGCTGCCGCCCAAGTGCAATACAAATTATCACACATATGAGTTGAATCGGGGGGGGCGGCTCATTGCGGTGCACCATATGAGGCTCCGGCTGCGGTATTGCACCCATTTAGGCTGATGTGTGTATGTTGGCATTAGTCGAAGTTGGCAAACATGCGGCGCGACAACAAATTCGCCAAGTTCGCCATGCGCAGCTAAAATGCGCCGCTTGCACACAATTTATTGCAATTTACCATTTAGCATTTGCCATAATCCGATTCGTTAATCAACGTGGCTAACTACATTATATACATTGTTCCGGTGTATTTTTGTATTGTCTTCTACAAAAGTTGTAAACAAATTGCGAAGCGAGAATTTAATTAATGTATCAGTATTTTTTGCGCAAGTAATTAAAACGTTGCGCCATATTGCAGAAAGGATACTACAGTGGGAGGATACCCACGAGAGATAACGCACAAACAAGCGCATAGGTTAGGATTTGTATTATTTTGCAAAATAAATGTTTTTGCGGTCGTGTCCGCATGTGGTGATGTCGTTTCAATTGGCTTGGCGGGCGGCGGCGGATTTATTAAATGGCAGCGCACCACAGCAGCGAAATTGTAATGCATATTTGAACACGATGCATGCGACTGATTGCGATGGACGGCAATTCGCACATTTGCATATTTTATGAGCGCAATAAAATCACAAATGAAACAAATTGAAAAAAACTTAATTTACAAGCACTATTTCTACCATTCTACACATTTGTCAAGTTCGAACGCACATCATAGATGGCAGTGATGCAACTTCCACGAGCCCACAACGCATATTTCATTCAGGTAGATGGCGCTGGATGTTACCTATCCCAAGAAGATGTATTTCGGTGGGATTTGAATTGTTTTTCTTGGAAAAACATTCAAGGCATCTATTCAGTGGAGTTTATTTATATTTATTACGGGAGTACGCGCAATCCATCTATACACGTGTCATGGCGTGGCGCGCGCGCGCATAAAATTCTCGTGCAGCAGGCAAATGCAAGGAATAGTAATCGTTCTCGGGTCGCCGTTCGTTGGCGGCTTATTTTAGTAACTCGTCTGTTTTGGAAAATAATTATTATGTACGTACACGTTTCGTTCGCGCGCATTCAACGACTCACCGGCATTTTGCCATGTATAAATTCATCCAGACGCCGCGGCCGTCTGAAAATCCGTTTGCGAATAATAAAAGGGAGAAATGTGTGCCGTGTGCATTAAATGCAGAAAGCTACCAAAAAAAAGGACCGAAAAAAGACGACGGAGTTGAAGGACTCCTCCCTGCTTGAATCCCAAGAACCCAATGGACGAATATCCCGAAAAGAGGATACGCAATGAATGTTTGCTCATATAATGCAATATCCTCTCTGTATGACATGGCAATGCGAATATGACGTGGCATAAATAAGCAACGCTGAAGATTCCCGCAAGGAAAAAATATAACGAACAATGCCGAGATGGGAAGACTCGGGAGCAATCAAGAATTAAGCACGAGGCTGATTCGGGTTGGTTGGGGTTCACTTACAGCATTTCACCTTAATTACATGCCAGGAAGAGTTATTCGCGATGCCCGATTTTATTCAAGGCTTAATTACACGCTAATTATAAACGAAATAAAAATTAATGATGAAATCTCTGCATTTCATTTCGTTCCAGAGACGTTGATACATGATGGGGAAACATTCATCAAGTAGAGAATGGGGGCACAAGAAATGAAGCAAACGATAAAAGCGTACTCACAATTCTATCAGTGATAACGTCTATCATCGTGGTTTTCCCGTTTATTTTTTCCTTTCTGGAGTGGTAGCGAACGCGGCATGGGAATGAAATGGAAATCTGAATGAATGATAAAGCAAGCGCTCTAAAATAAACAAATGGGTTTGAATGACCACTCTATAGACTCTCATTCATGATTGGGGTCTGTGGGGTAGATAATGTCATGTTTGTCAAGTTCATTATACATCATCGGAACATAACTTTCATTGTTGCTGTAATGCACGTGCATTTTTCAAACATTGAGATTTTCTTCATTTCTGTTCTCCTGTTACTCATAACAATCATTACTTTACTGAAGTTGGCTTTGTATCAGGGGAGCAAAACGTATAAAGAGGTTCGACACTCATTGAGTATTGGGAGCACAGAAATAATAACCTCCTAGGGAAAAATGAATAGTGAGTTTGCTGACAAGGATTTGTATATTTTAATAAAATCCAATGTAGGTTCTATTTTGCTACCCATCTTATTAGGACCAAGGGTCTGTACCTACACAGCCCGAGGATAAGTACACAATACACAATATACAATTTCGTGCTTGTCTTGTTTGATTTGCTCCCGAATCTCATCATATCCAAGCCGCTTCCCTGTTTTGCCTTTTTTTATATTTCGTTCGTGTTTCGTTTATTTCATTGCTACCCATTCGTATCGCACGCGCGTTCTGTTTCCGCCACGACTTCGAGGAAAATTATATTAAAAATCTACGTAGTAGACACAAAGATATCTAAAGTCGACCCGGAAAGTAGACCAAAACGAAAAGGAAACTAATTTGTAGACCTCTCCGCGCACCCACAGACGAGTAATGAATGTTTTATGCAAATATTTCTGCGCGGCGATAGAGCAAACGAAAAAGTTGAAATTGAAAAAACTTCTATTCTGTTTTATTGGCAACGAGAGGTCATTGTGCTTTTAATTTACGAACCAGTTGGCACACGGAGTGCGAATGAGTGAGTATATGGCGCAGATATTATGGCCGTGCTCCAAAACGCTGAATTCTGAGAGATTCTTCGCGCTTCACGCCAACCACCAACAGCGAAACGAGGAGTGCATTTTGGCGCGCGCACGGATTTATCCGCCACGGTGAAAAACACGCGCCGCGGCGCAGAAGTGCGCATACAATGGCAAAGCGGATGGTAGCGCTTCCGGAAGATTCCCGGGTCCGGAGTCCGAACAAAAAATATCCACCTCCGACATTCAAACGTGGTCAGTGGACTTGAAACTCTGAAGCCCAAGAAGAGATGAACATCATGAATCATTTTCTTTTCGCCACACACCAACAAAACTTTTGCATTTTTGAGGGTCAAGCGCGTTTGTTTTTGTTGGAAAATAATTCGCCAATGGCGGCCGACATTATCAGCGCGTGATGTGTCATTTAGCAACACGCAATGTGTTCGCTGCCAAGTTTATAGTGCGCCCGATGCGTACGCGCTCGTTGCGCCATTGCGTTCGCAATTTATTGCAATGCAGGCGATTCCACGAACGAAACGACGCGCACAAAACAGAACGAGCGGCTTTGCGTTCGAATTTATGAGATGCGCATAAATGTATAATTACTATAATTGGCATTGACCATTGAACTAACGTTTGCATAGCGAGTTGTTTGTTTCGCCTACAGGAAGCACCAACTCGGAAATAATCGCGTACATAGAACGTCTGAGGGTTTGTTTAATTTCGCGCCCGATACATGCTCAATGCCGATCTGAAATGAAGTTATCAAGTGCCCTACTTCATTATCAGCGCAATCATTACCGAGAAGCAATAATGAGAAAACAAATACAGAAATAAAATAGGAGAAGCAACAAAACGACGGAATCAATGGAATCAATGAAAAAGTTGATTTGCAGACGGACGAGTTCAAGTCGGTCGAACTACGACGGAAAGTCCTTGTCGTTGTGCTGGTGCATGAAGTGGCGTTTTCCGATTTTCAATTAAATTTAATACAGCAATTAACTTGCGGCTGCGTGCGCTCACGCCAATGAAGTAATTAACAGCGGCAAACTTGAATAATACTCGACGTATTATTATATAATATGAATGGCAGCGTACAATTGTTCCGGAATTAAATCTCTTCCCTCCAACCCTTTCTTCGTCCCTGCTACCCTTGGTTTCCACGTCTTAACCCTTCACTCCATTTTTCCTTAATTTTCCCTTAATTCCACCGAACAATACGCAATTATACAATTGACAATTGAATAATTGCGAAAACACCATCCGAGTATCTTGGAGGGATTACAAGATGGCATTTTGAAATGAAAAAATACCCCTAAATAATGTGAACCGAGGGTTGGAATGGTTCAGGTAGCCTGAATAAAATGCTCCAGTTGTTTCACGAATTCATGAAATTTACGCCAATTTTCGACACGTGTGACGCCCCCAAAACTGAAACTGAAGTTGAACTGAAGTTGATGTGCAATCCTCGCACCAACAGACATCCAGCACATGTGAGTTTCTCGCCCTATTTCGCTTTCAAGTTTGCCCTGTTGAAGCACGCTCAACGTTTAAATCTAAAACGGTACCAGCTGTAAATCACTCGGACCGTATTACTATTTATGTTTCTAATGACACGTACAGAATAAACACCCAGTAGATTACCCAGATGAATTACCTTTCTTCCATCTGTTTCTACGCAAGAAAAATGTCAAAAAAATTATTTTCTGACAGATTTTTTTACGGAAAAAAGAGAATATCATCATATTTTATATTCCCCCCAATTAAAATCCAAAATGTAATGGAACGTATCCACTTGCGTCTAATGTTATACATTACGTTATTACCCAAGAGTCTTCGCGCCGTACCCCCCACCACTCATCGTTGTTGCGCTCTGCATTATGCGAACAAGTTATAAAATTATAAATACTTTAAGAAATTAGTACCGCTAGTATATATTGCACCAGACGCGCCCGAAGAAATATTCAGATTTTTCCGGAAAACTTCCCCCAAGGCCAAGAAGCACCGTTTCGTATACCGGGAGGTGTGCGCGCCCCGGAGTGTCGTAAATCATAAAATTTATACTTTTACGGCTTTTAAAAGCTTTAACAGCCGCCGCGACGCAACGTGTCGGAGAAACCTCTTGGCATTTGCATGCGCGAACGTGCCAGCAAAGCCCAACGAACGATTAAACGATTGAATTTCCACGCGCAGGCAATTCATACTAAATTGATAGATAACACCACCCCCCACTACCGACGACCCCATCATCAGCCATAATAGCGTGCTGTTAGATTTGGTGACATTCTGATTCGTTAAATTTCCCCGTTGAGAAGTACCGGATGCAAACGTATAAATTTCGATCGGGAAATTTTCGAATGCCCTTTCTTCCCGGATGCAATGGGATGAATTCTTCACGTATACCGTGCACGTCGAGATACGAATGAGTACATTTCTTATCAGATTCATTCATTCAATTCCTCCCGTCGTCGTCGTAGATATCAAATCGAATCTTTCTTGTGCGTTGTGCTGTTCGTTTTCTACGTTTGCCTGATGGGATTCAATACCTTGGTTTCTTCATTCCATTTTCCCATACGGGAAGTTCTAATGTGGAAATGTTAAAAATATCTGCACGATGATAACGTGGAATTTGTGCATACGCCCGGTCATCGCAGGTAGTCGTGAAACGAGAGAGCGGAAACTGCGCTGTGGTGAGTGATGGGGGACGCGACGCACTTCCGATGACATATTTGAGATTTCAGATTTTACATTTTTATCGCATCATATCGCTCTCGTCCCGGCATTTCACTGATGCATCATCATCGATAAATGATAAATCACAGCCGGCACTCTCGCACGTCTCTATCACCGAGTACACAACGGTCGTGCAGGATGACACCGATGATTGACAGCTAATGTGTTTATTTTCATAAAATTGCGCGCTATCAATTCGTTTGCTCGAATAAACTTACGGCTTCGAAATGCAACAGTAACAAAACGTTCGTTCGTTGAATATGTGCGCGACGACAATAAATATTATAATGTGCCCGGATATGAAAGTTGCTCGCGGCGTTATGCAACCGTGAATGCATAGCAGCGTCGTCGCGGGGCAATAAATGAGTGAAGAAAATGCAATAAAATACGCTTGGCACTATGAAATGAAGCCGATGAATTTAACAATGCACAAATGAAAATTAACTTTTCTTGCGTTGCTTCTTAGAAATAAAAGTTTCCAGTTAAATCCATCCGCCATCCATTCAACAACCAACATGGCCGTTCAGAATGGCAGGAGGCGAAAAGGGACGAGGATTTTTATATTTTCTTTCATAGTTCTCATATTTCATTATTGCACTATGTAAAAAGTGGAAATATGTCGCTTATTAAAATTCATCGCGTAGTTGTTGAATAAAATGGATTAAAATTACTTTTATTATTTTGCTTTATTTTTATAGGATGGACGTTTAGTTATGACACCCCATCCCATGCATTCAACATCCGTATATTAAATATTTTAATAGTTTATATTTCATAAAGAATTTCATCATTTTTTCTTCAAAATGTATGAAAATTGAAAGACAATCTCTGAGACACATTTCCTTGATGATAACTCAAGAAAAGAACAGTACATACATTAAGTAATCTATATTAATTAGATGTACAGTGATCTCCGAAAGTTTTTGCACTCGTCTATTGTACTCTTGGCAAAAACGAAATTGTATACAAGATAAACTAATAACACATTGGGGGGAAGGTTTTGTTGTCATGTTTGTCTTCAGTCCACCGAGGCGAGTCAATCCAGCCTGCAGCAGGTAGCTGAAGACGAACGGTATCATGTGACACAATAGATAAATTTAATCATGTTAATTTCATTCGGCGGCGGTTTCTTGGGTTCGTTGCGCACACTATTTCCCTCCGCCCTCCACCTATTTATCCATCTAACCGTTGTTGTTCGTGCTTCTTGTCTTTAAAAGCTGGCCGTTTTTGCCCGGGCGCGCTCCACTCTTTATTCGCGAGGAAACGTTTCAGTGTTTGCGCAGTAAAACGAAAAGACCGCAAGAAACGACAACTCGTCGACGACGACGACGACGGATGGCTTAAGTTTCCATCCAGACTCAGGAAGACTCCGCAGGCATTTAATTGCATCCAACGATTCCAGACGTATATATGTATATAATCAAGGAGACGGCCAGAATGGAAGACACAACAATTGTCCCTGGCCCATTGTGCTAACAAGCTGAGAGACCTCAAGAAGTTAAGGGCGCACCATACAACAAATAAGCTAAATAAGTTAAATTGTACTTTTTTTGGATTGTTTTCAACGATATCAAGAGATAAGAACTGAAACTATCTAGTACTGAATTTATAACAGAATAAAAATTGGATCATAAAAAATTTGCAACATCTATGAATGATAAGATTAGTAATGAAATTACCAATCTTGAAGCATATAACTAGCAACAAAATATAAAGTTCAGCGCATCTACATCTGATTTATGTTGTATTCAGTCATAATTTCACGCGTCAAGAGCCATTTTTATATCCATTTGAGTCTATAACACGGATTTTATTAACAACTTAATGTACCATGCATCCCACCCAATCTTCACTGCATTTTTCCTGGATCTACACCAAATTGTACCAATAAATTCACACTAATACACGAATCATGTAAATAAATACTAACAACAACGTTGCTTCTATAATAAACTCAACGATATCTACATTCAACGTGTAGCAATCCCGGAAAACTAAACGAAACAGGAGCAGAGGAATAACCTTATTTCGTTTCACTCCTCGTTTCGGATTCCCTCATTCCCGTTTTCGTTCGGTTCGGTTAATTCAATGAACAAACTTTTATAGACTTTTATAGTTTTCACGCTTCGCGTGCGCTTATACGCTTTTCGGCCGGTTCCACTCGTTTCTTTTTCTCTTCGGGCGCTAGGTGCGCGATAAAAGTGTGTTAGATGCGTCTCTCTAGTTTTTTTCTCGACTGTTTTCGTTCCCTGTTAGTTGCTAATACCAACAACATCATCAACCCAACTGCCTCCGACACCGCCCCCGCCAACTTTCATGGCTGGCGGTGACACTGCCGGCCAAACTAAAAACTTGAATAAAAATAAAGCGAAAACTTTTCCACTTCTTGTGATAATACCGACAATGACAACAATTTCCTCTTAAATGTTTCGTCACGGGCATGGGGTGTGCAGCAATTTTGGAAAATTGTTAAAACTTTGTCACGTTGTTAAAACAAAAAATAGTTTCAAACTATAATTACTCGTCGCACGTTATTTTCCAATTTACTTTTTTGTACGTTTTGTATGGAGAGGCAGCTAAATAAAAAATTATCAATTAATCATAATGTAATTCTCTGAAGATTATAATAACGTTTTCCAAGCATATGGTCGCAACGGGGAAGCAAAGAAGTTAATTGGGAAACTACAAAATTAATTACCATCAGCATAACGTGCAATTAGTACCTAAAATATGAGCGGTTAAACTAAAAATACCGAGGTAGTAGAGCAACAGAAAATGCACATTTCCCCCCGTTCATAAATTCCAGATAATCATATCTGGGTCACCGTAATGAAACCGAGTAAAATAATGTGTAATTACGTTCGTTGTTGTGCAGAAATGCGGCACTTTGCGCTAAAAATAAACGTTGAAAACGCAATCGGTAGCGTGCGATTATATTTTTTATCGGCGTAGATTTGTGCAGCAATTTGCATGCATTCGGGAGTGGACGCTCGAACACTTTGCTGCCGCCATAATGTAGTGATTTACCCGATTCCAGCCAGAGTTTCCAAGCAAGAAGAGGGTAAGAACGAACGAGCGAGCAGGGAAAGAAAGAGAAATTTAGAGGCTTAACTTGGCGGAGTTTGCCCCAAATATTATTCCAAGTTTCTATGCCTGGGTTTAATTAAGTTGAACCATGACACACAATATTTCGGAAATATTGGGGAAATGTCAAGAGGGCAAAACGAAACGGAGTTTAGGGCATGAATACCGAAGTGTTCGAAACTAATAAATTTCCTTATTGATTGCCGCGCTAACAACGAATGAAAAGGCAACAAAAAAGGGCGTTTGAAATTTGCTGATTTACGACTTGAAAATTTTTAATCTAAAATTTCCACCACAAAATTGTATTTTTCGGCGATGAATCAAATCGAAATCACGTCTCAAATGAAACGAAGTGTAATGAAATGCAATGTCTGGCTGACTTCCACAGCGTAATTAACCGAGCATTATTCTCATCTCGTCGGAGATCTTCAGGATCTCTTCAGCGCGTCCGCTTCAGGTAATATTTTCAGCCCCGGTTACGGCAAAGCCGGGGCCAAAGGCAATAAGAACGAAATGTATTCGTAGATTCATGCGCTAATCACAAATTCGAACGAACGAACGAACGAACGAACGAAACGAACTATCATCTTTTTCTCTTTCTCCCCCGCAACAACGCATTGAAATACGACTCCTCGTATTTCACTATTCCACCGCCGACAGTGGGAAGAAAATAAAATCATTTATGGTAATTATTCGAGGAGCACGACGACCGTCGGTAAAGTTGTAAAAATGCAGCCAGACCACCTCCTACTACAAAGTGAAACTTTATCCCAGACACATCATCCTTTCTTTTTTTTTGCTGCGCCACGATTTGATGTGAAATGAGGGATTTTATCAACTGAATCAATGTTGGCGCAGTGCACCCGTACAATCATCGAGGAGTTCGCGGAGTCTAAAACCAACTAATACTATCCCTGTATCCTTGGGCCAGCTGAAACTATCCCTATCCCAACCCGAGAGTAACCAAGCATCCTGTGATCCCCCTGTTTCAGGGGATCGCGCAGGCGATTGCCAAGTCGGAATATCCCAGATATGGTTTCATTAGAGCGCATCCCGCATTACTCCCCCTTTGGCGACGCTCCCATAACATCATCCATTCTATCAGTGTGTATCCGGCCGCCATTACTTATCCTTGGACGCTTTCGGCGGCGTCTCATTACGATATTTTCGACGCTTCCGAAATTTTATAACCCGCAATAAAACGCTTTTTTCGCACCATCCCGCCGCGCTCTATAATAATGCCCTGTGTGTCAGTTTAACCTCGCATTTAACTCGGCGCCGAAGAATAAGTGTGATGTAGTCGCTCATTTTGTTCGCGCGAAAAGTAATTCCCGACGGATGGGACAAAGTGAATTTCATTTCATGCGGCTTCCCATCGGCCATTATAGTAAAGATCTAATAACGAACGCGGGCCTGGAGTCAAATCCCGGCGAGTCGAAGTAAACTTGGAGTGCGCATCGGTCTTCAGACACGCTGCTCGAGCAGCAGATACATCAAGAAATAATCCGCGGCAATGAGCGCGACCCTGGTTCAACGGTGAAGTGGCTGTGGCCGGCTGGTGCTGAACTGAAACAATTATGCGTTGAGCCAACGAGATTAGTGCCGGATTGCCGACCAAGATCCACGGCACCAAGAAGATCCGTTAACCTTCACTAATCCAGCTCATATCTGACTGGGAGCGCTTTTCATTTGTTCGCCGGAAATGTTGCCAGTTGCAGAGTTGGCGCGCAACCAAGCGCCGAGAGGTTTTCCGTTTTGTTTGCATATTATGGAAAAATACCCTTGTCACATGTCCGCATCGCAGGGTAACGCCACCCGAAAAACTACCGAAGAAGAAAAAAGTACAACAAAGCGTCGCGCACAAAAAAAATATATAAAGAACATATCTTGCAAGTCGGAAAACAGGAAAATTCCCCAATCTTCAGCTTAGGAATTACCTCATTTGAATCATTTATCTTTTATGTCGCGTCGGCGAAATTGATGACGCATCACCAAACCGCCAAAAATTCATGCAAATCGTATTTTTCTAGAATCAGCGTTTTCTGCAAAGTGAAAAATGACATTTCAAGGGTTCAAGTTGACGCCAACTTCATTTACAGGGGACAAGTACTTTGATAGTTCTATCCAGCAAGTTAACATAATTAATGCAAAGTTTCGCTTTTAATTCCGTTGCGTCAAGTTTGACCACTAACTTTCGGGTGTAATGTATGCATCCCAACTTACTGATTACATTAAGCACACAGTCGCACGATATCTCGCAAGTGGAATGATATTAAATGAAGTGGCGACGCGAGAGTTCGGAGCAGAGAAAGGAAAAAATACATGCGCGTCGCCGCCGACGACAAAATAGCACGTCAATCAGTGATTTAATTAAAATCCATTAAAGGCGCGCGCCCCCACATGACGGACGGCCCAGCGATGAGATGTCAGCCGTATAAAACACGAATGAATGATTGAATACGACGGATATGTCGGACACGCCGGGGAATCATACGCGAAGTGGACTGGATTCAGACCAGCAGTCATCAAACGATTGTTTTGTGCAGATATCAACGAGTCGACGCGTGGATAAAAAGTTTGAGGGGCGCTGGAGTAGAGTTGCGTGACTGATACACATTTTCGTTTTATTTTATTCCATCCGTATACGATTCAATTACGCCGGCCATATTTATACGCGCTCTTGGTTGCATGTTGAGGTTATGATGAAGAGGCAAGCAACACTTGAAAAATAAAGTAGCGAATGCGCGACGTACGATGTGCACGCGCGGCGGGAAAATTGGCGAACCGTTTATTAATTGCCAGTTTTAATATTTACGAACGCTTTAATAGCGTACGAGGCAAACAACACAATATTTCCATCAAAATGCGAATGTTTTAAGAATGGGAAATTCGCCTTCTTGCTGGGTGGTTGTCTGTGGGCTGAATTTTTAAATTTCGCGCGCGCTCGTTTCGCACGAGTTATTTATTCGCATGCACCAAGACGTGGTGGCCAGTTAAATTACGGTGTAACACGATCCTGTCGCACACGCCCCCGCAAACGCCGTTAACATTTATGGATGCATGGGCATAAAAACGTAGCAAGTTTTGCGCAAATGGGAGAAGGCAGCAACCCAATACGCACGTAGTTTAATGCGGAAATAAATATCATGTCAATTTGTAAAATATGATATGATTCAAGGGTATCTGAATTTTAAGTGTATCGCCCCCACAATTTTTAGTTATCTAGATACGATATGACTTAATTTTCGTTGATATCAACTGATAACCAAATATTTTCAAGAGATAATGATTAAATTAATTATTTAATGAAGTTGTTGCATGAAAAAATAAATCTGCAAAATCTCATCAATCCTTTCGAATAACAAGTCGTGTTCTTATCACAGTATATGAACATGAACGCGACGAGTTCATGGGATGAAGTCATTATCATTAAGGAATATTCTATTCTTCGGAGAATTGCCCCCCAAAGAATGACGATTACTAACAAGTTTAATACAAACAAACGGCGCGAATTACGTCGCGACGCCATTAAATTGTTGGTTCGCGCGAAAGCGCCCATGGAAGGCGTCTTATTTTAGCGACTTATCCCTTTCCTCCCACTCGACAGTTACAAGACGCGATGTGAGGCCAAACTAAGTAAGACGAAGAGACTTCGCCAGCGCGATAACTCCACGAGACTTGTCATTATTGTCGACGGCATAATGCACGCTCACGTTCGTCGCTCATATTCGCAAAATGTAAGACCGAAGAGAACCAACTCGGTTGGGTCTTCCGCAAGATGCACTCATGCAGACTGCAAGCGACCAGGCATATTTAACAGGTATTAATCTGTTACAACGCGCAAATGCAATACGATATTCATAACCGGTAAACTTAATTCCGTCCCAATTTGCAATTTCCAATATGTCAATACAAAAATATAGAAATCTGTTGAATTGTGTATACGTTTTTGACTATTATGTGTTCAGTGACGACCAAAGACATCAGCTTTCAAAGAAGAGGTCGTCGGTGGGTCTTTCGACCTGTGACGAATTTCGCTTGGGATTTTCTCCCGAAGAGAGAGAGATGCTGGTGACTTTTTGCTCTGCAGACCCCAAATGTTTTGGATGCAACGTGCATTATGCATGCATGCATTGGCACACTACAGCGATCTTTAGGCGCACTCAGCGACACCTCGAGTGTCTGATAAGATCATCCATTTACTGGCTGCATCTGAAAGAGTCTTTCCGTCGTCGTCGGCGTCGGTGGCACCCGACGAACGGCTGCAAGAACAGATGCTCGAGAGGTGTTTGTGTGCAATGGACACGTTTGCTTGCATCCGCATCGCATCGGGACGAGGCGAAAATGGATGAGGACATTGCAATACGAGCCCTTATCCCCCCCACTCGCACACATCTCAACACATTAGTAGTGGAAGAAGTGAAACTGAAATTACGAAACCTATAAAATGATGACTTGTATGGAAAGATGAGTAACATGGAAGTTGATAAATTGTATATCTGCTCGCATTTTGTTGCTGACCTTGCACTTAAGACCTCGTGCAACGCGCAACTAAACAATGAAACAAGGCACTATTGTACGCAGTAATTTTGCATTTGCTTACTTGCTATCTAACACTCGTTACTCATGAGTAATCATGCAACTGTTCGGCGATAAGAATTTTTTCTTGCAACGATTTATTTCACCGACTTCCTCGTCTTTATTACTGCTTTGCTTTGCACTCCAGAGAGGAAGATGACGCATAAAGTTTTTTATACATCTCCAAGAAACATCAGATTGACTGAGATTTAAGAGCGCATAAAGTTGTCAACGCTAATCCGCAAGTATTCAAGCCATCAAAAGACTTCTTCACGCTCTCCGGGAAGCGTCTACGAGCGTGACATTCCACCCTTGAGGATTCACCTGATTTAGAACAAATACCCTGCTTCATGGGCTTTTTTATTTCCCTCTTCACACAATAAATAAAACGCTAAATAAAAAGTTGCGCAAAGTGAATCGACACTTACTTTCAATATGACGAAATCCATTTGCCACTCGGGGATCCAAAAATTAAAACTGGACGCGACCCACAACGCAATAAGTTGTCAACAATTCAAAATCTCAACAATCTCTGCCTCTCAGCAATCACCAACAGTCGTCGGGATGTTGTCGTTTCCGGCGTCGTCTTCAACAGCTGCCAGAGCGGAGGAGGAAAAGCGCATTGTCGCGAATTACTGCACACGCGGGCGAAAACTACTACTGTTCAGAAAGGACGCGGAGAACGCACGAAACGTGCCACCAGTGAGCACGGTGCGAGACTGATGCGCGCGTTCCAGCACCAGGAGTCGACTGAAGCGCGCGTCTCGTTGAACGCACCACGAAGCGGCGACACTACCGACTTCGGTTTCGCATCGCATCGGACGACGACTGGCGAGTTCTTGTTGGCTTTGCACAACCAACAACACAACACACGATGATGCAGAACGCACCCGCACTTCAGAACGCGAGGGAGGATGTGCTGACATGAGGAGGTCGGATCTATAGGTTGGATCTATAGATCTGTAGATGAGATTGACTCGGGAAGGTGTGATTCAAAAATGTACGTCAATTGCAAGGGATTTGCAAGATTCATTGAGGAGGAACGATGATCCTCCGCGTGTCCTTCCATGAAGGGTGCTTTTGTGTTTACATTGTGAACCCCAGTGGTCCCCAAAAGTGCCGAGAATATAATGATTATGATTACGTTGATTTCGGGATATTTCAAGCAATTAAATGGGAAGGTAGTGACGATGATGCTTTAGGATTTGAAACAATGAGATTCAACGATAAACTGTTGGGAACTGCTGATGCAGACGATCCATCTTCATGACGGCATGAACGATACATGCAGGAACGTCCTCGTTCATGTTCATTATCTTATATTGTTGATAGCAGGGTTCACAGGCCTTGCATCTTTCCCGGGGCTTGTTCCCGTTCCTCCTTCACCGGCGAGATGTTGCTTATAATTTCCGCATTCAGCAGCACTTGGACGCGTAATCAGATAACAAAAACATCGCAGGTTCTCCTTCATCCCGGTTTTCTGAATTAAAAATTCAAGCGAATCAATTCGAAAAGTTGAAAAACCAATCTAGATTATGTTAATCCATTCGATTATTTTTCCCGGCCGGCAGGGTGACGCGAAGGCCAATTCGATTTGAATTTGAATTATTCGATTTCCAGCCGCACGATGCTGCGTGCGAAAAAGTAATCGTATCTTCTGCACTTGATTACGTCCCTCATCGCCATTCCCGATATACGCATTGTGAGGTTGGAGAAAAACTTGGATGAGGTCACGCAAGATTGAATTATATTCACCCACACACCTTCAAGAACTTCCCGAAAAAAAAGATGAGGATCTCATTCTTGCACTTGTATTCTTGTTTAATTTTGTATGCGTACAGCTTCCGGTTACTTCCAATTTCCGTAGCATGCTCCTTGGGGGAGGCTCCTCATTTTTATATTCGTGTATCGATACTGATGAGATTTCACCATACAAGAGGGCTGAGAATTTGTAGGAAATGACGAAACAAATGAAATACGAAGACTTGGGGACTGTTGGGGTGCGGCGATAATAAGAAAAGTTTGGTCGTCATCATCATATCGCCATAATTAGTTGGCAAGCACACAGCAATTGGGATCGTTCGTTTCGTTGTTGCAACTTGTGAGAGACTCTGAAGTTACTCGGGAATTCTGGTTTCGAACAAGAATATTGCCGCCTCCGCGTTCTTGTGCGCTTCCTGCCCAAGTGTCGCGTTGCGCGTCTGTGGGTTTTATTAAGTGGTTAATGTTTTGCTCGCTTACTCCTTCAATCCCATTCGTAGCCACTCTCGCTTAAGACAATTGAATTCATATTCGACTACAACAATTTCCCGAACAATTGTTGACCCACGAAAAGTTAGTGAATCTTAAATATTTGCAACCAATTCGATTCAAGGACAATTTGGATGTGGTGATTCATAACATCAATTGGGACGAAATTCAACTCCTAATCGAAATTTGGAACAAAGTTATCGCACTCAATTCAAATCAACCACATCATAACCACTTTCAACCCCATTCAAAAGGCATTCAAGCATCTCTTCTGAATGCTGGTAGATCTTACCTGACCATCAATTCGACCGAAATGACGACCACTTACAGCGAAATTTGACTAACAGCGCATTTGTTCCGCCGAATTTCGGCCAGATGATAAAAGATACATATTTCAACCAGCGGTCCCTACACCAGCCGAGTCTCGAATGACCCGAGGGCTATAATCCACCCTTCATTTCTAAACTCATTGCAGGCCCATCGTTCAACCCTCGTCGACGTCGCCATCGTCGTCCTTCTTCATGACGACGTCGACGTCGAAGTCGTTGTACTAGCTCTTTGTAATTCCGGCGTTCGCCGCTCCAGTTAGTCATGATTTATGAAGAATGATCGTGTAACTAGAGCGCTGATTTCAAGCACGGGAGAGGAGAACTTTGCACCCAGCATTGCTTTCACGAACGTTCGTTCCCTTATTACTACTTATACACGTTTTGCACGCCGCGTCGACGACGATGGTTCGTTCGATGATGATGGGTGTTATAAACCATGATTTTTGCACTCGTTAGCGCCTAATGAGATTCGCCTCGTGTTTACTCATTTATTTCAGCGGTGATTAATCAGTCACGTGAACGATATTACCGCGTCGCGCACGATAAGAGCAATCAACTTCTTGTTCGACAAGTGGCAGTGGGAACCCCCCACATCTACCTATCCACATTGGTCGGCGATGTCAAGTGCTTCTTAATTATTTTTACGATGCAATAATTTCCGCCCGAGCAAATTTATCCGGAAATCGGTACGTACAGTGACACCTCGGCGTAAATAATAAATGGACGTCCATTTACTCCTCAAAGATGGTCCAATGGGTTTGTTTCAGGACGAGTACTAATAGGTATTTCTTGAGATCCATTTCATGTGCATTGTGCGCGTTTAATGAAAAAAACAGGAGTGCAAAGGAAGCAGGCAGTGGCGGCGCTTCTTCTTCACAATCAAACACAATATGGCCATAGATATGAGACGACGTCGGTTCGTACCAAAGACCTAGTCTACTCCCGGATAGAAATACACAATTCTTTTATGCTTCGCTTTATGGCTGAAGCTATAAGCGCAAGAATGATGATATTTCGCTTTACTTGACTTGACTTTGCTTTACTTTACTCTCGGCTAACGCCAACGCGGCCGACATAGGAATGGGAAATACAAGTCGAAGTTGAAACGAACTTCTCTCTTCTCTCTAATAGCTGTGCTCGAGGTGCGCGCGGTGGTACAAAGTAGAAAAAAGTACGCTACTCATTACTTACATTCGCGCATACATACGACAGGGTACACACAATTCGTAGCCCCCAGAACGGAAAGAAAACGACTTTTTCTTTTGACATACTAATTTTAACTTTGAACGTTCGCCATCATCGTTTTGTTCATCTGCATCGTACGTTTGCGCCGGTTGCAGGCGCAGAGAGTGCGACTCCAGAGAAATTATGCGCGAGTTGTGGCCGGCACGTACATTTGATACTTTACAACCGTGCGGGCGATTCAATTAATAATAAAGTATATTCATGCATATGTTATAAGTTACGACTTCGTGATGTCGCTAAATTTAGCCCCAATGCGTCGTCGGTGTCGTGGTGGGAAAAATTGCAAAAACAAGCTTCTCTGCATTCCAAATTTGAAATTTCAGCAAGTTGCAAAAATGAGAACTCGAATATAATCAAAAACATTGAACGTCTGAACTATGCAACGCGGGTTGCTGCGCTCGTAAAATCCAGCATCCTTCTTATCGACTGGATCAGCTTATTAGCATGTTGCAACCGATATCCCGTGACTGACGATCGCTTACAACTTCCTTCCTCTCCCACAACCGTCCCACACGTATAAGAACATAAGAACTTAATCTATCGCCACCATCGATATCTAGCTATATGTATAGCAAGCCGAAACCAAGGAAGCTCTGAAACCGAACGCCCAACCAGACAGGAGCTCCTTTGCGGGACGACTCTAGGCAACCTGAAGCGTACACGATCTGGAGATACCGAAAGCACTCTGATGGCGGAGGAGGAGACCGAACGGGACTTCGGAGCGATACAACTAGATGGGATGAAGCTTGGCAACCCTTCAAGAAGAGCCGACCGGGCGATGGGGGGTGGATACGTCAGCTTTATCTCGGCGTAACTCATTTACGTACTTACAACGTCAACCCGAACCAATTCCGGCGCCGGGAGGTGTCTCTTCTATCACTGCGCGTAATTTTCTATGCTGCCATGTGTGCCATTAGCGTGTGCTGTGCAAGGGTTGGAAGAGCGCACCGTAACAAAAAACACAACGGAAGAATGACGGTAGGAAACAATGATACGTGGTTGGATCCCTTTTGTAACGAATATGAAATCTACTGCCATGCTTGCAACCAGCAGGAATTGATGCGGGATGTTGAGCATCACTGGATGCATTGGGGTGTAGGTCATTGTGACCCCTGAGAGCGTGGATGGTTGCAACGCCACTGTCACAATGAATCTCCATGACACGTGTCATTTGTGACGCGTGTGGCACTCAATGTCCTTACATAATCTAGTCCTCATTGAACACAATTTTGTTTCTATTACTACAAAATTCAAGGAAATTTTGAATCAAGGAAATAATACATTTTAGGACAGTTTATTTGATGGCGCAATACGACACAACGCGCAAAAATGCGAACAATGCTAATTAGTAGAGATGCGCACTAATTACGCTAATTATGCATGGTGTAAATCCGTGAGCTAATTAGTATTTTCTCCATTCAAACGCGGTGCGAACGCGACACGTGTTAAATCCGGCGCAAAAACTCCTATTTCAATTGTTTTGCGGTTGCGCCGTCAGAGGGCATCATTTCACCGCCCACGCACTCTGTCGCATTTCCCGTCATTCATGCGCGCCATTCGACGATGGGATGAAATAAATGAAACGAAATGACACCCTGGGAAAAGTTGTCACGTCATTCGTATCCTGTGACATTGTGCATTATTGCAAAATATGACGAGATATTCAATGTTTTAC
Source organism: Aleochara sp. GC000083 (assembly GCA_030264555.1). NCBI lineage: Eukaryota > Metazoa > Arthropoda > Insecta > Coleoptera > Staphylinidae > Aleochara > Aleochara sp. GC000083. The sequence continues at coordinate 41,340 of JARJDZ010001439.1, forward strand.
GATGTGATTCGCGCCCGCTATTGACATGTAAGGTTTCAATCTGCGACAAAAATATATTCGTTTCTTAGTTGTTTACTTGAAACACCAGCCAGCCAGTAGGGCGCAAGAAGCTAGAGCCGTACGTGTCCGTAAAACTTGCGCACATTGAGGTTATGTCTGGCAGCAGGCGTCGTGTGGCGACGATGCATGAATAATTTATGTGCGCTCGCGAATACGAGCTGCGGCTTTCAATTATTTGTGAATGCGAAAACGAAACGAAGGGAGAGACGTATTATTATGACGTGCCATAACATAATATTGAGAAGTCGGACGCCGACTGGGAAAAAGGTGGGAAAAATTCGCGACGTGACGGGCAAAGATGTTGACAACCAAGAAATCGAAATCGTGGTAGGAGTGAAGAATAAAAATCAAAACAGAAATCGTAAAACCCAAAATTTCTGACATAGCTTTAACTTTGAAGACAGTTTTTATTGAAAATTTCGCAAACATTTTCAAATTGGTGTCAAGCAAGATGTGTAGATTATTTTTGCACGTCTTCAATTCACGCTCATTTTCTTGCATCATTTTGCTCGTTTTGCGGCCTCCATTCAGATTCATATTCACTCTTCAGAGAGATCTCCCTCGAGGGGATTAAATTCTATGAGTATATTTACGCACACCTTGCCAGCCGACATTTTCGTTTCAATTCCGTTTCCTCTCATTTATGACGCCGCATGTGAATGCACCCAGGGTGCCAAAACACTTATTGTTGTCACCATTTAATGTACCCACCAGGTGATTATAATTCAAGTTCACCCGAAAAAGATTTTCCTGGGGCAAATGTTTATTCAATTTGTATCGGTTGATGCCATGGAGCGCCTATTAAAATACCCTCATACGTCTACCACATCATCCAAGATTACTCCGAATTGTTTGCCTTTCCATTTCGTTCCATTCATTTTTTCTTGTAGGCTCAACGACACAATGCGTTCCAGTGGAACTATACAGGACAAATATGAATTTTATTTGCTTCCGAATGATTATGATGATGTCTCTACGGGTTGTATGTCAATATTAAATATCTAGCGAGCTACAAAATTCCAATTACTTATACAATTTTAGAAATTATTAAGTAAGAAAATAGGTAGATAATTCCATTTTGGAAAAATTTCAAAGTGTTTTTGGAAAAACTTCGAGAAGTTTTGTTACTTTAATTTTGAAGATTTTGAAGATGCAGAAAGCACTGGAACTTTGTAACTCGGATATCTAAGGGGCATATGTGCCATAAGGGAAATGTAGATCGCATGAAGCGAGTGTACGTTAATCACCCACTTCGCCTACTTCGATTTCAACTGTGTACACACATTTCGACGACGATGCTGCCGACGACAAACAAGGAGGAGGACACGACAGGCGCATAATGGCATAATATAAATGTCGAACAGCGAAGAGGTGCGCTCTCCGGAGGGGGCGGCACTCCAGAATTCGCTCTGGAGTATCGGGAATCATCCGCAATATGCACGTTTCTTCCTCCCGCATGAGGTGTGTGCATCCCGGCAGCAATTGATTCGCCGATGACGACGACGCCGACGGAACTTTAGACATTTGTTCGGGAAATTACGCGAAGCCAACTACTCGGCGAATCTGTTCGCATTCGAACAACATCAAATATTGGGAGACAATTCTATTCAAAGCGGTGAATTGCGCGCGTGTTTGCAAACAGTTGTTTTAGTAAATGAGTTGTTCGCATATCAAATTTCTTTTTGAAATTACAATTTGAATTTTTCAATGAAGAAATTAATTGGTCTGATGAGGTGGAAATTGCAAATAGCAGATGCTCCAAAAAAGTCTAACAATGAACGAAAAAGTACTGTTATACAAAGGCAAAATCCATTGGGGCTTTGATTAAAATTGATTGATTCGCACCTGGTTACGATTGCAATTGCGTACACTTTCAACATGTTCAAAGACATTCCCTCATCTACAGTAGGAATACAATTATCAACTACACTTTGAATGGAATTTCGGAGGTTCTCGAATAAATTTTGCTGGCAATTGAGATTGCACTGTATAAAAATGTGAGTTCATTCAACATGGGAACTTCACTGGGCTAAAATGACACTATGAATTCAGCGCGCGAATGCATGAAATGTCTACGTTTGGTGGTAAAGCAAAGATGATGCTCGCACAAGCGCCAAAAGCAGTGGCAAAAGCAGCCGGGTACAGAAAGACAAGATGCATCCCACCATCATCTCGAATGATAGCCATGCTCTATTAATGCGGCCATGACTAATGAGCAGGAATAAAACATGTCTAAATTTAGTCCTTATACGCCCTGACATGTAAACTTCAGGCAGTCGTACGCGTTCGTTTTACATGTGCGATATGTTTTTCCACGTGTAACCGTACGTCATGTACAAGTCATGACATTTATTGACTTGATCCCTTCTTTCAAACTTTTCTTTGAATAAAATTCTAATGAATGAAAATGCCTTTTGGAAGTGAGGTATTGAATGAATTGAAATAAGGGGATTCCCCAAATTATATAAATTTGTAGAATTTGTACTGGGGTGGTATTGGTAAATGTTCGAGAAAATTTCCAGAGAATGTTGGAAGTGATTTTACATGCGATTCGCTCATGTCATATCAAATTAGATTTAATGTGGAATTCTTGAACAAAGTTGGCTGCAGAACGCGTCGTGCAGCGAGGGTGGGACCGAATGGTGATGATGCCAATTGCAATAATTCTCAAGGAGTTAAACAGCTGTGATCTACGTGCGAGCACACAAGTCAAGTTCGCATTGCAGATGCTCGCCGATTTCTTGTTGCAACCGGCAGACGGCAGTCAACATTCCCTCCAAAACTTCATACAAACTGCACTCGTAAATCCACGAAAGGCTCGTGCTGAGAACGCCGAGTGCTAAAAACGCCGACAAGAAGAGACACCGACTTCCCAAGTGGTCCGGCCTTATACGACCCGCCGTCATCGGGACAATGGACCTCAAACGGGAAGAATGCAGCAGCATGTCGTTTCACGTGGGTGGTTTACGCGCGCGCGACAAAAAGGCCATAAGCGTGGAGGAAAAATACGACCGCTTGTTGCGGAAATTATGCCCGGACTGAATTTTAATATCCACGCTTGTGCGTTGCTTGTCAAAGCAGCAAGTGGTTGAGGGATGGCGAGGGAAAGCGCAATTTAACTTATTTGTGGGTGGTTGTACATCATGTTGATGCGTGCGCGTGGGCAACGATAATGGCCATCGATTAGAGGAATCCTTTCGAGTCCAACCATATGAGCAACCCTGGGCCTCGGAGCGAAGGACACAATTGCCCGTGGGGCCCAAGCGACCGCTCTTGCCTTATTAACGATGCGGATACCGACCGATTACTTGCCTACTCTAATTATCCTTCGCATGTGGTCCACTGATCTCCCCTTAATCAGCGACAAAGCGGCGCGCCGAAACGACCACCGGATCCTCGCGCACACGCCAGCACCAAGGACGTCGGGGCCTTCTACGACATTACATTACAATTCCTTTGCGGAATTATTTCAACACTTTGGAGCGCTAGCCAAGTGGCTAGATTAGACGGATAATCGCATTGTCTGCCCTTCGAGTGTGGGAGGAAGGTACTTCTTAGTTTCAAGTTTTATTGCTCGAATTAGCATTCGTGTGGTGCACATAAATTAGATTCAAATTGAAATGAAGTTTCCCCCCTTCGATTCATCCAGAAATTTAATGAAAAACCATTCAATATATAAGTGGAATGTATCCTAATTGTACGATCAGTTCCACAATATTTTAGAGAAATTTCCCATGTAAAATTTTTAAATTCTTTTTATAAATGAAAGCAATTTTCTTGGTTATTAGCTAAATTGTCAATCCCCACGTAATTCTGTCAGTTTTTCCACGGAAAAATGCAGGAGCATCGGATTATTTTCAAATTAATTTCCATAAAAACCCGACCACGTACAAGAAGCACAACGTCAACGACGACGACGACGGCAATTTTCTTATTTTTCTTCACACAACCCTCCCGCTTCCTGGCCTGTCAATGTACAGCGTGCAAAAGTAATCCATTTGTCTTGAAAATTGATCGCCCACTGCTTCGCGTCTTTTGTTTACTCATCGCGCACTTACTTAGTATACACATTTTTGCGCTTAAATTGTTTACCGAGGAAGGCGGCGAAAAATTTAATATTAATGGGAAGTTGTCTCAAAGCCGTTTTATTTCAGCGTTGTTCCACGTTTCTCTGATTTATGCATGGCCGACGTGTGGCAAATTTTATTTCGCGTGCAATTAAAGTTTGGTGCGTTGCAGACACGTCGAAGGATGTGTGGCATGTCTGTCGTCTGGCTGCGGCTCTAATATGTCACCACCGCTGCCTGCCATCCAGCCGAGATGGCAAAATGGCAAAATTCCATCTGCGATGTCATCGTCGTGCTGGGATCATACCCTTTTGCGCCCTCCAGCGGTGTGCTCTCACCTTTTGGATGCTTCCCTGCCGACACGCAAGCACCTCTCATCACCCTTGCTACTGCGCTCTTGCATGTTCCACCTTTATTTTGTTGTAAATCTCAGACAAGTACAAAGTTTCAATGACTTTTGTAGAATTTTTATATGAAAAAAATCAAGTAGTTTATCGGAAATTTGCAAGTTATAAATTTAAAACGTTTCAGAGTGAATCAAAAATCATTGGGATCAAGTATAACAATGCAGGTATTATTATAAAATTCCAGTCTTTAGTTTTTTTGGTCGTTTTCGGCAATTTCCCCACATGAAAATCTAATCTAACGTCAATTATGATGTAACACCGACGTGCGTTCGTAAAATATGAAATTTTTCGCCATGAATTAAGCACGCGCGCGCACCCGGACGATATTAAACTATGAGAGCAAAATAGCTGCGAGCTCCTGTACTCTGGAGAACAAACGACCATCGTATAACTCGTCGCAGACTGTAATATAACCGTCAGTTTGTCATTCGCACACACAACGAGAGATGCAATGCACAAAGCCCCGAGAAGAGTGCGAGGCGGGGGAGATGGGTGGATATTTGCGAAACAATCTTCTAATTTATTTTATAAGTAAAATAAATAGTTTTAATAACGTATACAAGGCGTGCCTTGTTAGCTCAATTTGCACAAACGTTCGAAGTGCAGAAGCAAAGTCTGCTGCAAATATCAGACGGACTTGTTGTCGTTTATTACGACGCGACGAGCGCGCATATGCATGCGACACGCCGAACGCGAACGAAGGCTTCGCAGATAAGAACATTTTGTTGGATACAGAACCGACACACGAAATTTCATCTACGCGCTGCTAATGGTTTAAAATTTAAAATGCGGAGTCGAATAATTGTTGGGCCGGCCCTGATTTGAGTACTAGTGCAAAACGCTGAAAAGAAAAGCGCACTGTAGCGAAATGCGACCGAGACGACTTTATTTACTTGCCGGTCTTTATGTGCCTGAGCATATACGCGAGTTAATCACGGCGCACATCGCATGTGTCTAATTTAATTACGATGAGTACGTCCCATTGACGGCGGCAATTAAGTCAAACGCGCAGCTACAAGACTCATACTCGTTGTAATTCCTCTGCGCGTTCTTCGATTTATACGCTCAAGAGTCTCCGTTTTGCTCCGAATTATTCGCGCGATTTTTAGTCTTTCGGTTATTGTTTGTTGTCTTTTATTCTAGAGCATCCAAACATTTAATTTCTCGCTTTATCGTTCCTTCCTTCAGAGGGCCGATGAAAGTACCAGCATGAAATTGTCAACTTGAAAAATCTGCACGAGTTTCATCGATTGGATAACGAGCCAAAGAACGAAGGCTTCCCGTTTGCTCTCAGCATGCCCGGGTTTAAATTGTATTTGAGCGAATCATCCTCCTTCGGAAGTACTACCGTCAACTGAGCGTGCCGCATCGATTTGTAACGCTGCTGTTCAGATTGTAACTTCTCAGTTTTCGCTCCGAATGCAATATTGAAATATCTGTCGGCGTTCGAGCGTTGGGTGTTATTGTTGTTGCACGATATGAGGTACTTGACATTTTTATTTCGGTCGTTGAAAATAAGTTTGGGTATCGTGTATTGTGCGTTAGTAAACAAACGGCGCAGTCGACGATGGAGAAATGCCTTTCGGATGTACGAACAAGACTTTGATTTTTCCGACTTCAGAGTGTTAGTTCCGAAATAAACAACCCGAAAAACATCCAAATATTTTTGTTGTCTTATGTAATCATCTGTATAAAATAATTCGACAAATTCAGAAATTGCGCATCTTTGTCACGTCGTAACATTCATTTCATTAATGATAACGCAATAAATGTTATGTATCATTGTGATTATATCATGTCCGCAAGACAGAATGGAAGAAGCATGGGGACAAGGACGAGAGCAAGAAGCCAGGAGGGAGACTGCTCTGAAGAAAATCCAACCCGACAAACGCCAACTCCACTAGGATATACCTGAAAGCGTTGCTGAAAATGGTCCGGTTGAAATCCAGCAAGCCGGATGAAATTATATTACACCCACTTTCAAGTTGCACGCGTATGCGGGAGCGTATGTGACAGGGAAGTTCTTGCAAATTGCAAGCGTTGTGGAGCGGTCGACACGAAGGACAAACGACAACGACGAGGAGGAGCTGAACGACTTATGCGCCCCCTAGAGCAAAGCGCAAAAAATGAACGAAAACACGCGCGCAAACAAAAACAATAAAAAGCGTCGGAGTGCTCTTGAAATTAAAACCATCAGTGGCGCACACACTTTCGCGTGCACATTGCACATTCACGCATACGCCATTGCAACCACCGCCGCCCCCAAACTCGACCAGCCGCCCACTGTCGAGCGTTGTCCTCGACCGTACATTGCCAAACCGCGGTGCAGACATGGAGAACTGTTAATTAAAGCACAGTCTAGATATTTAAATTATTTACACTTTTAATTAAATTCGGGCGCCACTCTTTTCGCGGAATTAATTAAATTCATATTTTGCTAACCTACATTGAGCACTCGTCCAACGGTCGGGTCAGCGAGCCATCAAATACACCCACAGTGTTCTTTGCAATTATCATACATCGCGATTGAGGTGGTTTTTAATTGACTGAACGCGCTTTGAGGCAATGATTACGCCGATTATTGATTTGCAATAATTGTTTGTAATTGCGGACAAATCACAACACTTTAATTGCGCTAATTACGATTTTGCAGTACTCGAAATTGAGTGATGAGTTCACTTGTTTGGATCTTGTTACAGTTGGAAAAAATGGAGAGCTAAAACAGGAATAAACCCGAGTTTATCCCACATGTGTACGGGATTTGGAAATACCCGAACTTGAATAATCGGATTCTAAAAATGCAAAATTTTCGCTTTTTTTCGCGTCTTTAACTGCCTATAACTACTAAACGGTTGGACCAATTTTACAAAATTTGGAACCAAATTGTAGGTCCCAACGAGTACTTTCCAAAAATGTATGGGTTTATGCCCTTTTGGCTCTTGAGAGCTCAGAAATCGCGTTCGAAGAAAAAAATTTAAAAAAAAGTTTGTAGCGATAAAAATGAAACGAAATTCTTAAAATCGCTCGAGTTTTCAAAAATTTTCATATCTCCGAAACTAATGGACCGATTTCGATGATTCAAAGGGCATTTATA
>JARJDZ010001445.1:0-13783 GCA_030264555.1 Aleochara sp. GC000083
TCTTTGGTCAGGCGAACGTTTCGCGTCCGTCCACATCCTCCGCATGGAAAGTCTGTACTTTTTCGCGACCTCCTTGAATAGTTCCTCCGGATTCTTTGGTGCAAATCGTCCTCAGCTCCCGTTCACTAAAAATTCGAAAGAAAACGATTAGTTTCAAATATAACTTTTTGAAAGAATTGATAACTTTACATACCCATTGCCTGTAAGGAATTGGACGGATTTTTGACGAACAATCTTCCCTCGGGATTCGTAGCCTCCACTTCTTAACTCCTCGAAGACGATGCCGAGTTGCATTGATGTTATCAGCGACAAGATATCTAACAGAAAACAAACAACAACTATTAACTTAACAATTCGGCAAAGAATTTTTACCAATCTTACGTTTCATTTGCTTTTGTCGCATTTACGAAGACTTTCATGGATGACTTGAAGGTCACATTGGATTGAAGTCCGTTTTGGATTCTCTCACTTCATTCAGAGAGGTATCATTTTATGATGTCGCCTGTAATGCAAAGAACCTAGCTTAAATTTGTTATCATTTCACAAGAATACGTAAATGGACAAAGAAACAAGTGCGGTCCTGATTCTAGTCAACGTAAACAAGTTATCTGATAAGAGTCTAGAAGACGCGCAAAACTACACACGAAATACATTCCATATCATCGGCAAATCTCGTAAGAACAATAATAGCAGATGCAATAAACAATGTAAGGCAGAAAGAGACAATCGATAATTTTTCTGTAATCTACGCAACAAAGCGCGCCAAAAATATTGTACTATCGGTTCTGCGTTGCATGCACCAATTTCTACCTTGAATATACAGGATGTATCGTTACGCATATTCGGTGTGACGCTTTCAACTATGAAAAAATTTACATTTACATTGCGAATAGTTGGCAAATCAAATACGAAATATTAAGTTAAAACTCGGAAAATTCATCTTTATGACAATTATATTCACGCAGGTATTAGCGAACAATTTTCAATTTACCAGGCCCTAATATTAGCAATTAAAAAATGAAATCTACGAAACTATTCATGTAATCAATTTTGCTGTAATGCTAATTAAGAATTTAATGACTCATTAATAAATCTTTACAAATTAGTTCTTATTGCAAATCGAAAACTTTAAACTCAAAACTAGTTAGAACATGTAAGAACGCGCTAGTTGCTCCAACAAATGCTAAAACCATGTACAAAATGGTGATAAAATTTTAATCCTGTGATAGGCGCAGGCAGAAAAGCAACATTTCATCACAGGTGTGTGAAGAAAAAAACGCACCGAACACACGACGAAAATTGCTATCAATATCACAACTCCGAAACTAGACTTGCAGACCAAAACCTACTGGGTGTCTCAGAAACGGAGATCTACTAAACTCTCCTGCGCAAGTTAACTAAAAGCACTCAGCGTAAGTCAGACCTATCAGACAATTAAAACCCGAGAAAATCATCTAAAATTGCGAAAAATTTGAAAAGCACCGAAGCTGAGACCGATTTTAATTATCACCTTATCACTTAATTAATCAAACGAAATATTACGTTAGTAATTATACGAAGAGCCTATATGAATGCGCCAATTAATAAGAATTCAAATGGGTACTTACGTTTGAGAACATCCTGGCGCCAATTTCGATCGCTTGGACTGCACCATCTATGGACTGCACGCACTTGGATTCTGGAACTTTGGGCTTCAATCTTGAGCGGTCCGTACACTGCAACTCGACACGCAACTCCTTCGACTGGCTGAGAACTACTGAAGCGGAGCCAGGTGCGCATCGCACTGGATTTGCAGATTTGCATGCGAGGCAGTGCGTCATCAGAGGGTTAACCGTGAAGCGCCGAACAATGCAGCGCTATGTAACGGGGAAGGAACCCCAAATTCGGAAAATGGCCAAATGCAATCCAATTCCATCGTAAAGGGCCTTTCATTTAGTGAAAGACGAAACTTCATTCATTTTAATCGGTGGATGCGTTCTCGAGATATCTGAAAACAAAGAAAATTAGCAATTTTACCCCCGGAAAAAATATAATAACTATCATTTTTGCATAATTCAACTTGGATTCTTAAATTACCATACAATATCTACAAAATGCCGCAAAAATGATCAATATCGAGCCAATAGTTTTCAAGTTATAATCAATTAACTCGATACAAACATTTTCTGATTTTCAAAAGAAAATGAAAAATATTAATATCGTAAAGATTATAGTGAATTATATATCAACAAATCGGGAATTTAATGAAGAATTAACTAAACTTCTATTCATTTTGATTAACCTAATGATTTTTGAGATAGCAAAGAAAAATCAATCAAAACATTAATCAACACCAAACAATAACAAAGTCATTTTCTTAATTTAATCTCATAATTTTCATATTATCCATATAAAAATTATGTCGCATTATACATAAATAGAAAGAGCATTAAATTTCCAATAAATTAACATTTTTTTATAATTATGGATGTTATCATAGCAAAATCTGCGAGAAATAATAGAAACTGTAAACTGTTATATGCAATTTTCGAACAAAAAAATAATTTAAGGACTTATCCTTCTTATAGAAACTAATAGAATCTATTCCGAATTTCTCTGGGGCCTCATTAATTCAGCAATTGCTAAAGTTGCACGTTTGCATAATCCAAAAGCTGCAGAAGCGTTGAAACAAAACCAAACAAGTAGAAACTTCGCAACTAAAACTACTGGTTCCATCTGTTGCGACAACATACAAATATTTTACGAATTCCATGAAATTATTGGGTTATATTTACAATCACATAGCGATTTGAGAATATAAGTTGGATGATGTATTAACTTATAAGTGCTGCAAAATACTACAAACATGGAAAGTGCACTACAAGAGAAGTTCCACTATGTGTATAGTTCATCCCTAAATAACAAAATCCAGATAAAAATGTAAGTCCTACAAATCTTGCAATTATAGAATTCATCGAATGCATGTTTCAGAGGTACACTAGAAGGCAAGCAAAACAAGCCTGAATATGACAAACTACTTGAAAATCCAATGCTTAAGTATTCTGGTACATACCAAGAGAAATGTGCTGACCTGATGGTGATTTGCCAAGTGTATGATCAGAATGAACCACTTGCACTGCCTATTTCTACATCTTATAAGTCATTCACCAATCGTTGGAAGTAAGTACATTGGAATTGTATATTCTTATGGTGAGATATTTTTTTTACAATAGTTGGAATGAATGGGTGACTCTTCCTGTTGAGTATAAGGATCTCCCAAGAAGTGCCCAACTTGCAATGACCATCTATGATTGTGGAGGCCTAAACAATATGACTCCCATTGGAGGCACAACAATCTCCCTTTTCAGTAAGTATGGAGTATTTAGGCAGGGTATGCTTGACTTGAGAGTCTGGCCAAACAGAGAAGCTGATGGTAAAACACCAACAAGCACACCAGGCAAGGCCAAGGACAATGGCAAGGAGCAAATGCAAAGATTGTCCAAGTTGGCAAAAAAGCATAGAAATGGAATTATGACAAAAGTAAGCATACAGAATTCTTCCTATAGTTGATCCAAATATTGTTATGCTAATAATTGGCATTTGCATAAATTTTCAGGTGGATTGGCTAGATCGTTTGGCATTTAGAGAACTGGAGACGATCCACGAAAACGAGAAGCGCTCTTCGGACTACATGTATCTCATGATAGAATTTCCCAGGCTGTTGATTGACAAAATTCCTTATTACATTGTGTATTTTGAACAAGATGGAGAAGATGTGTATCAATTTCGAGTGCAACCGGATATCGTGACCGTACCAGACAACGAAATATTGAAAGTATGTATAAACCACACAATACCAATCATTTGCATGTTAAGAGCATGTAATCCACTTAGAATCAATGGCTTCTTACCGAATGCATTAGCGACTACTGGTGCAAAAAGGGCCGTTTTGTTGTGTCGTACTTGCATGCGCATCCATCAACCATCGAACATGTGTTTTCAATCCATTTACAATCTACTCTTCGGTGTAAGAGTTCAAAAATTTCGTATTTCCAGGACAATCTCGTCGAAAACAAGCATCACAAGCTCGCGCGTTCCGTGCGCAGCGGCATCTCCGACAAGGACGCCAAGCCCAACGCCCAAATCCGCGACATGCTTAACCAGATCGTCGCCTATCCACCCACCAAGCAACTGTCGAACGAGGAGCAAGACCACGTCTGGAAGTTCCGCTTCTATCTAAGCACCCAGAAGAAGGCCCTCACTAAGTTCCTAAAGTGCGTTAACTGGGACCAAACGAGCGAGGTGCGCCAGGCGCTTAGCATGCTCGAGATATGGGCGCCCATGGACGTGGAGGATGCCCTCGAGCTGCTCAGCCCCAACTTCCAGCACCCGGAGATTCGCCAATATGCAATCAGCCGATTGCAGCAGGCGCCCGACGAAGACCTCATGCTCTACCTGCTGCAGCTCGTGCAGGCTCTCAAATACGAGAATTTTGGGAAGATAAAGGAAGCGTATAGTCGTGTCAGCCCGTCGAAGACGAGCGTCGAGCGCATCCTGGAGCACAGCAAGGACACGCTGAGTAATACATCGATCGAGCAACTCGACTCCCTAAGTCGATCGTTGAGCTATAATCAAGCTGAGAGCGCTGCTAGCTCAGTCGTGGATGTTGATACGATGCAAAGGGCGACCACGATGCCAGAAAATTTGCTGAATGTCAATGCGGCTATTACAGACAGTGCAAATACGGATACGTTGCAAATGGAGATGAAGGAGGAAGTCGAGGAGGCGCAGGATTTAGCCTCGTTTCTTATCAAACGTGCCTGCAGAAATTCCGATCTCACGAATTACTTCTATTGGTATTTGTTGATTGAGTGCGAAGATCAGGAGCATACGATGAAGCAAGACGTAAGTACCATATTTCAAAAATGAGACTATTCTTAAAAATTCATATTTTAGGTCGTCATCCGTGATATGTACCTAACCGTTATGAAAACATTCTCGAAGACGCTGAATAACGGCCCTCCAGAGATGCAAAAACGTCGGGACTTCCTAGCACGCCAGCAAAAATTCGTCGATAAATTAGTACAACTCGTCAAATCCGTCTCCGGAGAGACCGGAACGCGTAAGAAGAAAGCTGAGAAACTCCAGCAACTCCTCAGAGAAAACGACCTCAAATTCAACTTCACCAAGTTCGAGCCGATACCGCTGCCGCTTGACTCCAACGTGCAGATCAAGGCCATCATCCCCGAGAAGGCGAGCCTTTTCAAATCCAGCTTGATGCCCTCCAAGCTTCATTTTGTCACTACTAACGACACGGAATATGTTGCCATTTTCAAGAACGGCGATGATCTGCGACAGGATCAACTCATTCTACAAATGATCACGCTCATGGACAAATTGCTGCGTCGTGAAAACCTTGATCTAAAGCTGACACCGTATCGCGTGCTGGCGATGAGCACCAAGCACGGCCTCGTGCAATTTATTGACTCGATTCCGGTCGCCGAAGTTCTAGCGAATGAAGGAACCATACAAAACTTCTTCCGCAAAAACCACCCGTCTGAAACGGGTCCCTATGGAATCGCACCAGAAATTATGGACACCTATGTGCGCTCCTGTGCAGGCTACTGCATTATTACTTATTTGCTGGGCGTAGGTGATCGCCACCTGGACAATCTACTATTGACCACCTCGGGGAAGCTGTTCCACATCGACTTCGGCTACATTCTAGGCCGCGACCCAAAACCATATCCGCCGCCAATGAAGTTAAGCAAGGAGATGGTCGAAGGAATGGGCGGCATCAATTCGGACCATTATCAAGAGTTCCGCAAGCAATGCTACACAGCATTTTTGCATTTGCGACGACACGCCAATCTCATGCTTAATTTGTTTTCGCTGATGGTTGATGCCAGCGTGCCAGATATTGCACTTGAGCCGGATAAGGCTGTGCAGAAGGTACAAGACAAGTTGATGCTAGATTTGAACGATGAAGCTGCTGTGCGTCAATTGCAGAAGTTGATTGATGACTCGGTAACAGCATATTTCGCCCATTTCGTCGAACATGTGCATAAATTCGTACAGTATTGGCGCAAGTAATTCATTCTCTCTCAAGTTCCACCTTTCATTCATACATATATTGTGATACATATTTCTAGAAGTTAAGTTCGTTGGTTTGTGCGTGCATTTTGCATATTTTCTAGAAAGTATTGGAACCACCCAGCGTTGCGCATATGTGGCAACTTCAGAAAACTTGGTAATAAAATATTAATATAATATAAGATTTTTCCACGTACCTTGTCACAGAAGAATTTCTATGAATTCTTCTGTGGGGTGGCAACCACCACGCTTTTCACCTCCGTGTACTGACGCAGACCGTACTCGCCGAGCTCCCTGCCATGACCGGAATCCTTGTAACCTCCGAAGGGCACTGATGGGCTGAAGACATTGTAGCAATTCACCCAGACCGTGCCAGCCTTCAGTCCTTGCACCAAATAGTTGACTTTATCGATGTCCTTGGAGAAAACGGCAGCTGCTAAGCCATAGTTGGAGTCATTTGCACGTTCAATAATCTCATCCAAGTTCTTGAACTTGATCAGTTGTTGCACCGGGCCAAAGATCTACAGAAAACACAAATTGGTTTTACTAAAAGTTAGACAACTTATGATGCTACCTACTTCTTCACGTGCAATTAAATGGTTATCCTGAACATTGGCAAAAACGGTCGGTTGTACGAAATAGCCCTTATCGCCATAACGCTCACCGCCACAAGCAAGCTTGGCCCCATCCTTAACGCCCGACTTGATCAAGTCGAGGATCTTCTTCATTTGCGACTCGTCAACCTGGGGCCCTTGCTCCGTGTTGGCATCGAATGGGTTACCTACAACACGCTTCTTGGCGCGTTCCACTGAGCGCTCCACGAACTCGTCGTAGATGCGCTCCTCGACGTAGGTGCGTGAGCCCGCGCAGCACACCTGGCCTTGATTGAAGAACAAGCCCTGGTGTGCGTACTCTACCGCTGCAGGTATATCCACATCGGCTAGGATAATGTTAGGACTCTTACCGCCAAGTTCCAACGTTGTGCGTTTCAGATTGCCCACACCGGACATTTGCTGGATCTTCATGCCCACCTCGGTGGAGCCGGTGAACGCCAGCTTGTCCACCTTAGGGTTGCGCACGATAGCTTCGCCAGCATCGCCAAAGCCAGGCACAATGTTAAGTACGCCTGCTGGAAAACCAGCTTCCTTCGCCAGCTGCGCCATATAGAGAGCGGTCAGTGGGGTTTGCTCGGCTGGTTTCAACACGACGGTGTTACCCATGGCGAGAGCTGGGGCCACTTTCCAGGTGAACATCATCAGCGGGAAGTTCCACGGAATGATTTGACCGCAGACTCCCACAGGTTCATGGCGGGTGTAGGCAAGGAAGTTGCCATCGATGGGCAACGTGCGACCGTGGTTCTTATCGGCATAACCAGCGTAATAACGCATGAACTTGGCGCTGCCGAGGATGTCCACCATGTAGGCCATCGTGTACGGTTTTCCATTGTCCAAAGTTTCCAAACTCTACACAATTCGTTTGAAATTACAACGCGCACCATGATTTTGCAAATAACTGTCTGTCATGAGTAGCGTTCCTTGTCATATGACAGGCGCCCATTAGGTGCTTTCCTTGACTTTACAAAGTACAAGGAAAGTTACTATTTTTCCATGAGGGAGTAATATTACATTACTCCCTTCACGATTTTTTTAAAATTAATCAAGCCGGCAAAATTGATTTCAACAAACACCGGATGCATTAAATTACATGGAACACTTGAAATTATCGAACATATGCTCGAATTAAGCGTTTGTTATCAATCTCACCGACTTGATAATGTTGTTTGCATGACTATTCATGAAATGTCAACTGTTATGATTTGATAACATGAATGAGAAAGCATTTCTAATATAATACAACCACATGGTCCTATTATCATTAGATAAATGCTTAATCTTTTGACTTACGGCAAGATACGCAGCATTCTCTTCAATCAAATCAGCCAATTTGTACAGCAGCCGTCCACGCTCGGTCGCATCCATCGTACGCCATGGTGATCCCAATTTGAACGCCTTATGAGCTGCATCAACAGCCAAATCAACGTCTTCCTTGCCACCTTGTTGCACCTCGATGATAGCTTCGCCGGTAGCTGGATTGATGGTCTCGAAGGTCTTGCCCGACTTTGCTTTATGCCATTCATTGTTGATAAAGACCTACGAGGCCGAACATCTTATGAATGCAAAATTGATAAAACTTGATTTACTTACACCGGTATATTGCACTTGTGGGTTGACTTGGGGCTGCGGCAGGGAGGCAGCATACTGTCGGCAGTTGGCCTTGCTGACCTTGATGAGGTTTCGTACGGAACGCAGCATATTTGTAGAACTCTATGAGCTGATGATGATGTGCTGACGAGCTGGTGGTTCGAACCGGTATGAATCGTACGAGCAGCTTAGCCGGCGGAATTTCAATGCTATGTTGTTGTTTATCTGGGCGGACTGGGTGCTGCAAGGTGAAATGAGACGTGCGTTGAAAACGTAATTAAAGAAAATGAGAGCGACACGACCGGCAACAAGTCGCGTAATTACATACATTGGGCGAAACAATTCGAATGTTAACGAGTTGACTCGTCCAATTCGCGTTTCAATTATTTATAGATATTAATAGAACCAAGCAGTGGGGACATAGCACTTGAAGTTGAGATGAGATAACAATTTTCGTGTTGATGCAATGAAACTTACTTGAAATGGAAAGTAATGTACGCTGTTTAAATCAAACACAAACCATATTTCACTAATTTTCACTACTAATCATTTCAATTTCAACCTCTTCAAATGAGCAAATCACAGTATTTGACATTTGTTGTTTTTGACATGAGGCATGTTCCTTGCACCATTTTAATGCCCAAATAATTAAACTAATTTCCATTTGCTTGAATGGAAAATTGTTTGGCGCTTAGGAATGTTCATTTTAAACATGAAAATTGATTATTTATTTGTATATTTCATTAATCAAATGAATAATTGGATTTTCTTATCTTTTTCGCAACGCTCTCGGCGCCTGCGCATATTTTTGAAATTTAAAACGAATATCTAACTGAATTTTTGGGGAATAGCAGTAATTACAGATTTCACCTCGGTATAATTCCTCAAACCATACTCTCCATTTTCTCTGCCATGTCCCGAATCTTTGAATCCACCAAATGGTGCCTGAGCGCCTATAATATTATAGCAATTCACCCAAACAGTTCCTGCTCGCAGTCCCTGCACCAAGTAGTTGACCTTATCAATATCTTTGGAGAAAACAGCAGCAGCAAGCCCGTAATTCGTGTTATTTGCACGCTCAATTAACTCATCGATATTCTTGAACTTAATCAGCTGCTGCACAGGGCCAAAAATCTACAATGAAAACAATTGAAACAATTTTTCTATACATGAGATTTCTATACATACTTCCTCACGAGCAATCTTATGCTCATCTTTAACATTAGCGAAAACAGTCGGTTGTACGAAAAAGCCGCTATTTCCTAAGCGTTCACCGCCACACAACAAAGTTGCACCATCTCGCACGCCAGACTGAATCAATGCAAGAATAGTATTCATTTGGCTGCCGTCGATTTGGGGCCCTTGTTCCGTTTGCACATCGAAAGGGTTGCCCACAATGCGCTTCCTTGCACGTTCCGCAGATCGTTCAACGAATTCGTCGTAGATCTTTTCTTCGATGAAGGTCCTAGAGCCAGCCGTGCAAACTTGGCCCGCATTGAAGAACAATCCTTGATGTGCATGTTCCACCGCTTCCTCAATGTTCACATCAGCGAGTATGATGTTAGGGCTTTTTCCTCCAAGCTCTAAGGTGACGCGTTTCAAATTACCAATGCCGGACATTTGCTGGATCTTAAGTCCCACTCTCGAGGAGCCGGTGAATGCGATTTTGTCCACTTTGGGGCTACGCACGATGGCTTCGCCGGCGTCTCCATCCCCAGGTACGACATTGATGACCCCAGGTGGAAAACCAGCTTCCTTTGCCAACTGCGCAAGGTACAAAGCAGTCAGAGGCGTCTGCTTCGCAGGTTTCATCACGATTGTATTTCCGGTTGCTATTGCGGGTGCCATCTTCATGGCGAACATCACCATGGGGAAGTTCCAGGGTATGATTTGCCCGCAAACTCCTACAGGTTCATGTCGAGTGTACGCGTGAAAATTCCCATCGACAGGGATCGTTCGTCCGTAGTTCTTATCAGCATATCCCGCGTAGAAACGGATTAGTTTAATGCTGGTGGTAACATCCACGTGGAAAGCGAACATGAAGGGTTTCCCGTTGTCCAATGTTTCTAGACTCTTCAATAGGGTATTAATTATAACGTATTTTAAAGACGTTTCATACGAACCGCTAAATATTCAGCGTCTCTTTCCAGCAAATCCGCGAATTTGTAGAGAAGAACTCCACGTTCAGATGCGTCCATCGTCCGCCATGTAGAACCGAATTTGAAAGCTTCATGGGCAGCGTTTATGGCACAAACGACATCTTCATTTCCACTCTTTTCAACTTGCGTGATAATTTCACCATTGGATGGATTCGTTGTTGTAAACGTATCGCCAGTTTTGGATTTATGCCATTCATTGTTATAAAAAATCTGGAATGTTCAATCATTAATTTCATTATTTAAAAAACCCAAGCAAAATTGAAACAACTTACACCGTTATAGAAAACTTCCGGATTTGGTTGAGGCTTTGGTTGCGTTGTTAAGTAACGCGCTGATAAGTTCCAATAAGTATGGAGGCGGCGTGAAGATATTCGGAACATTTCGATAGCTTTGGCAGCGCGTATGATGGCAAATGAATTGTTTGTTTGCACTCCTTATCAATTTAACGCACGAAACGATATAATGCATATTAAGAAATTCGATGAAATGCGAGTATATAAATACCGCATGCCTTATGCATTTTCATGTGTTTATGCCAGTCAAATCGGCGTGTTTTGTTATCATTTGGTATTAATAGGCTAATATTGCGGCCAACCATTTCAGCCATTTCTGAATGTGTAATATGACCGACTAATAGAAACCTAATGCCTATTATCATAACGCGGTTTCTACGATAATGCGTTAGTCGTTGCAAAATCACGTACAAAAGTAAATTACAAACGTGTTTTACAAATTTGAATGGTGCATTCCAAAATGCTAACATGTTTCGCAATTTTGAAATGGCGCATTAGTCGGTAATACATCTATCTTCATATTATTTGCGCCATTCTGTAGCCGGCAATTCTCGTTTGATGAGGATCCTCTGGTTGAACTCGCCGTTTCAACAGCAAACAACTTCTATTCTCACAACATAACAATAATGTACATGATCAGCGGCAACGTATGGTTGTCTACCTGGGTGGTTTTCGCTTCGATCAGCGAGGTGACAATGGCCGCAATTGCCGACTTGATGAGCAGCATGTGACCGCGCACTATCAGTCCCAGATAGAGCAGGATGAAGACGCTAAAAATCTGCGTTACGACGCAGGCGACCGTCCCCTCGACTGTCTTTCGCGTACCAGGCCATTTGTGCATTCCCACCGTGGAGCCAACGATGCTTGCGGCAGTATCGCCAACGCCAATCGTTATCAGCCCGCTGGTCAACTGCAGCAGATAGAAACCGCTCGAATCAGCGATGTCGCATGGCGCCGGATGGATCCAAATCGGAAGCGAAATGCCAGCCAACAGATAGAGTGGCGATAAGGCAATGAAGGTGTCTTTCTCGTCGGAGAATACCTCGAATGCTGTCCGAAGGGATTCACCCATCGGGGGTATATTCAGCACACGAAGCAACTATAAAATATTGAAATTACTACATATTAAAATCGACGGACAAAAGGCGCCTAATTAGAATTAAATGTTTGAATAACTTTACCTCCAAAAAAATAAAAATTCCCATGACCACTCCGCTTGCCAAGTATAACAATGTGCATTCATACAGAAGTCCTGGTAAATACACAGCAACAGCCAAAATGTGGAACACTTTCCTTACGATCGTTGATGCTTTCTTTTCGTTTGACGACCGTTGATTAATGGCGATTACAGCTAATATGGAGCACAGCACCCAGTAAAATAATAATTTCAACTGAAAGCATAACCAATTAGATTGTAGCTTTTAAATAAATTGCAATACATACTGTTCCTATGTGTTTCAACATAAAGGTGACCATCCACCATAAAGGGTTCATCCTCATCAAAATCCACAATGGAATGATAATGCCAAATAAACAAATACCTCCAAATATGCCATAAAAAGGTACAGGACTCTGAATCTTAGGAAATAAGTAACAAAGCATGGAGTGGATACCAATATTCAGGAGTCCAACCTACAAGTTCAAGTTAAAACCCAAAAAATTCAATTCCAGCTTGACTTACTGTAATAGTTAATGTTGCTAAATCTTGGTTTATATAAGGCACAGTCAAAAGACTTTTGTAAATTGAGAGTGTCCCACTGTAGAGGAACAAAATCACAGCCTGTGCCAACAATTGGGCTTCGCCCACTGTGAAACATTGTTTGCCTCTTCTCAAAAGAAACAAAAACAACTGGTAATAACCAATGCCAGAAAGAAAACCACTTACAAAGCTGAATAGAAAACCTACAATTAAAGAAAATCAGTTTCTTAGCATTAAAACCATCCCACCAAAACTAATAAAGCATTAAATCATATCATTTAAAATACCTTTTTCTAAAACTGCATAATATATGATACTAATCACTGCTCCTGGGATACTATGTAATCCTCTAAGTTTCCTAATATCCTTACTTCTTAGACATTGAACAATAAAAACAATTGATGTCAAAGCAAGTCCAAATGCTAAAACTGCACTCATCTTATAAGTCTCAGAGCATTCTCTTGGGTGTTTTATGGCAGAAATGATAATCGCAGTTGGCAATAAGAAACTGAGCCATATTCCAGGACTTGTATCAGGTCTGCAAAAATCATTGCCTTAGAAATGGAAATTAGAGAAATATCAATGATTACCTGAGCAGAATTTGTCTTTCTTTAATTGCTTTGAATATCCTTTCATTGATTGTTACCCACATGTTGGATTGATGCTCTGGTGACTAGATATATGAACATTTACTTTTATCACTCAGTCGTTGTGCACTATCTCGGCTTTCTCACGTTGGATCGTGTTTAGGTTACATAGATTAAAACTTATTATTATTTACGCATTTATGTGCACAATTCAAAGTTTAAAATTAGCCAACTTAAATCAACATTGTACCGAGATGGAGGTTATATTTTCTCGCCAATTTAGATACGCTACCATAGGTGTCACTAGCTATTTACATTTTTCAAATATTTCAGTGTTTTATGATTCAAACAGTATTTACAGTATTTTGACGAAAAAATAAGGTTGGTCATGGTCCCAAATCTATGCGGGACTCAATAATAGCCGAACCAAAAAAATGGGGGTCTAAAAATGCAAAATTTTCGCTTTTTTCGCGTCTTTAACTGCGTATAACTTTTGAACCTGTGGTCCGATTACACTGAACTTAGAACCAAATTATAGATCTCGATGAGTACTTTCCAAAAATGTATGGGTTCATGCCCTTTTGGACATGGGGAGACCAGAAATCGCATTCGAATGAAAAAAATGAAAAAAAAGTTTGTAGCGATAAAAATGATATGAAATTCTTAAAATCGCTAGAGTTTTCAAAAATTTTCATATCTCCGAAACTACTGGTTCGATTTTGATGATTCAAACGGCATTTATAGTATTTTGACGAAAAAATAACATTGGTCA
>JARJDZ010001450.1:0-39328 GCA_030264555.1 Aleochara sp. GC000083
CCTGAACCTGAAAAATGAGGTCCGAAAAATACAAAATTTTCGTTTTTTTTCGCGTCTTTAACTGCGTATAACTTTTGAACGGTTGGATCGATTAAACTGAACTTGGAACCAAATTGTTGATCTCGATGAGTACTTTCCAAAAATGTATGGGTTCATGCCCTTTTGATCATCGGGAGACCGGAAATCACATTCGACGAAAAAATTTGAAAAAAAAGTTTGTAGCGAAAAAAACGATATGTAATTCTTAAAATCGCTCGAGTTTGCAAAAAGTTTCATATCTCCGAAACTATTAGGTCGATTTGGATGATTCAAAGGACATTTACTATATTTTGGCGAAAAAATAACATTGATCATAGTCCCGAATCTGTGCGGGATTTAGAAATACCCATACTTGCAAAATGGGGTATCTTATAAGGCAAAGTTTCTAAAGTAGTTTTCACTTCAAAAACTTGGAAATCCATCTTTCAAACAGTACCTATACAAGCCATTCCCTTGAAACGTTTCAACCTGAAATTGTTCCCGGAAAATATCTTGTTGAGCAATTTGCAACCGCGTTGGTGGTCTTCAGGAAGTGCAACCCGAAGAAGTTTAAATGCGCTTTGATAAGTACGCTGCTTTCAGCATGTCGGAATGGCTTATTGCCATCCTTTCGCTTGCGGCCTGTTTACATGCTCCTGGTGGGCTGCATCATTTGTGATATTCATTAATGGACCGCCAGCCTGCGTGACATCCTGCCTGGAGGAGGAATGGGTGGCTGGGTGGGTGGATGGCTGTTGCTGGGAGGCATCCTTCATAGATGTTTCCAGCCTGGAGTATTCCCGGACCTGGATCGAAAGCGTACACGCTCGAGCTATTTGCGCAACATACTTAGCAAACAAACCGCATCGTCCTTCCGTGATACCAGCACGCTTGACTTGGCAATTACGAGTGGCAATTGTGGTTTTATAGATATGAGGACATTCCATCATCATGTAATATAAATTAGGAGTATTTATTAAACATGGTGATGCATCCTTTCTGTAATCTATTCCCGGAAACACCAAATATTCCTCGTTTGATCTTCGAGCAATTTAAATCTGAAGGATAATAATATATTCAAGAGACGAGAGTGAAGATATCAAGTGTTTGAATACAAATTGAAAGCACAAAAACAATTACGTTTGTTTATAATGAAAATTCCGTTCATATTTTATCAAGGATTACTGTTTTAATCCTTGTTTATTCAACCAATTTTTTTGTTTTTTTTGCCATTTTTTTTTTCATTATTTGCACGTGTTTACCTCCCATGGAACTTTAATTTTATTTGTTGATTGTTGTTACAAAAACCCAATAGCAAAAAATGTAATTCATCAATATCAATCAAAAAAATTATAAATTCAACCTCAAAACTTTTCAAACTTTTCAAGGACCTTCAGTTAATTAGAGCTTCATTTAATATTCCTGAGCCTACTTACATAATTGAAAATTATTAGCTGGTTAAAGTTCGATACCAAGAAGTCTTTCTTACTATGCAAAGCAAGTTCTGCAAATCGATCGGAGCAATCATTGAGTGTAAAACTTGCAGCTTGAGGGTAGCAATCGAATTTCCAATTAAACGACATCACTCGATGGACGCAATTGACATTAAGGCATTAAAATTGTCGCCGGAGGCGTTCGATGTTTGTTTTTCCTTGTACGAACTTTCGGTGTTTCCCAGCATCGATGAAAAAAGGTCGATAACTCATTATTTCGCTCCCTAAAATTTTTAATTAAAACCGAACCGACTCCCAAATGAAAACGTGCGTTATTGCTTCACGTTAGGACGAATTAGAAATTTATTAGAGGTTCGCGATGGGAGATCACGTCCGACTAGGGAAAATATGTTTTACGATTTTTCCGAATATTTGACTGCATGCAAAATATGCGGAAAAATTGATGTGTTAGCAAGGATTTTCGGGGTTAACATGGAAAGCGCAATTTTTGCATGTTTTCAGCAAACAGCCATAAAAAATATCATAAAATGCTCAATAAACATATCTTATATAAACATCGAATCGAATTCATGTGCTTGCGAAAATTCTTCAAGTAAACATTTAATATTTTCTAGACGTAATTTAAAATTTCTTGAAAACTTCATTTTCAGGATAATTAAATCCTCAATTTCAAAATGAAAAATAAAAAAATCCCAACCCAAAATTTGCAGGTACAAAAAAAAAAACAATTCGGTTTACTTTCAAAGAAGTTCCCGTTTCATTTATATTTTTAAGACTTCCTGTGAATTCGCATCAAAGAAAATGCGGATTCTTTAATTAGCTGCAGATTAATTCAAGAATTCTTTTAATGAGAACCCTAACAACATCTTGTTGGCCGCACGTGCCAATTCTGAAGGTCATTCCTTCACGCTCACACAGGATAATTTGATAATTTGCAAATAAATATCTTACCACTCATAAAATTGTAGATGACAGGATTCACGGCGCTGTTCGCATAGCAAAGCCAATGCGAAATTAGAGCAAACGCCCGATTCAGATCCGTATTCTTCAGACCAACCGTTAATCTGAAACACACAAATTTGGCGATAATTAATTACCATTCTGCGAGCCAACTATTCGAATATGAGTTTCATTCGTTTGCTGTATCAAATTTAATTTAATTTCAAAGTTGCCATCCGAAACCAAACAACACACTGGAATTTAACTAGCAATCTCAATTAGTTCACGTGAAGTGCCTAATTGGAAAGCATATTGTGTGAC
Source organism: Aleochara sp. GC000083 (assembly GCA_030264555.1). Classification (NCBI taxonomy): domain Eukaryota; kingdom Metazoa; phylum Arthropoda; class Insecta; order Coleoptera; family Staphylinidae; genus Aleochara; species Aleochara sp. GC000083. The sequence continues at coordinate 2,733 of JARJDZ010001450.1, forward strand.
GTCAAACGCATAATGCCAGAATAACTTTGTTTGTTTTTGTGCGTCTGGTAAAGGTTATTAACTTTTGGTGCAAATCTGGTTGCTGGAAATTGTTTGGCAAACTTGAATCTAATGAGTTTTTCCAGGACAGTTTCTCGAATAGTTGAAATAATTGAAAATAATTGTTGCATGTAATTACTTATGATTCTTCCATGTGGATGGAATTAATTAAATGAGTTTATAAAATTTATTCAAAAGTTTATTTATTTTATCATATGATATGTAATTAAATTATGAGATAAACCCTAAAAACAACAACACATTGGTTGTATTGGTTGTAGTTAAATGTTGGTAGTAAATTTAATTAACCTAGAAATATTTTATGAACCCATGTACTAAAATTTAATTAGCCATTAAATGTGTTTTCCAATTATGTTAATTTAGGACTGATTTAATGATTAGGCAGGTGTTTTGTCCCAAAAATATAATTTAAAATTTCAATCAACATTTTATGAGAAAAAATGTGGGGTAATTGATATAATTTTTTAAATTTTGAAATGGGAATAATTACTCAGATGCATTTAATTTGCGAATATATCATTTCATGATCCAAGATTAATTAATGCGGAATAATATTTGGTAATAAATCAAATGATATGTTTTTGATATACCATGTGTTTCAAAAATTTTAAATTAATTCCTACAACAAGAAAACTTTTTATATTTAAATTTAAGTTTCAAAACTTTGAATTTTAAATTACATGTTTAAAAACCACAATTTCAAGAATTTTCTAAAAAAATATACTTAAAATAATCCAATAATAGTGAAACTCAATCTGCAAAAAATAAATGGATGACATGAAAGAAACAACCGGAAATTGCCCTCTGTAAGATGCCATCATCATCATTTTCGCACCAAAAACTCTATTGAAGTCTTCGTCCTGAATGCCAACATTTTTGGGAGGTGGGTGGTTGAGTGACAGTTAAATTAATTTGGAATAAAACAAAGCCTGGAGAAGGCTGGCAAATGGAAGGTGCAAGAAGGAAGAAGTCTGAGGCGGTTGGAAATTTGCAACTTTTTGATTGCACTGTATGGATACATGCGTGATTCGATGGGGATGATTGAATGAGTTGCGAAACAACGATAAATAGCTTTACGGGCTACCCACCTGAGCACCGATAACAGATGAACGGGAAAGTAGCAGAACGCAAACATGAGGACGACTGCGACGAGCATTTTCGCAGCTTTGATGCGCGATCGCAACTGTATCTCGATGTTGGTGTTCATCGAAAATTGACTCGTCCTGCCGCCTCCGCTTCCGCTCCCACCTGGAATACAATAAAAAATATCCGGTTGGAAAATATTGACATGCTTCGAACCAGAGGATACCATCGAGGACCAGAAGAAAACATGAAAAGTGTATTCAATGATAAGAGGAAAATTAATTGCGAAATTTCAATTTGATTGTAATCAATTTATTGTTTGGAACCACTGGAAATGGGATTGTTATCCTTTTTGGTCAAGTCATTAGTAACTTATCTTCTAACATCTCTTCAGGGAGAAGATAAAGGTCCTTTAGGTTACCAATTGCAAAATCGTTTTTTTTTTGCAAAAAGAAAACTTAAGCTTGGCTGGTTCGTTTTACCACATCAACGTTATTATCTTTCTATTGATAGATAATATCATCTAATTGTCTACAAAATATATATATATTTCTATCTTTTCAGATTCATTAAAAAAGTCCTGTAAATTATCAATTGTAAAATCGTTTCTATGGTCAAAAAAGCAGATCTTGAAAAAAATTCTTGAGTTTGAATGGATTGTAATCACATTTATTAAGTATCCTTCTGTTATTAGACTTTCATCAAGTTTTCAACAAATTTTTAAAAGTAGAAAACTTTCTATTTGCCTTTTAAAATTTTTGCAACGAAGAAATTGACAAACTTCCAGCAAAACTTGACAAAAAGTTATTAATATAAGTGTTAATTACTGAAATCTATTAAATAATATCATAAGATTATGATCCTAGATTTCAAAAAATTCATCGTTTTTGTTCATTTAAAAAAATGATATCTAAGATTGATAAATTATCCTTCGAGGTTATGAATGATTGCAATTTCGAAAATGTATTTTTTCCAATAAGTCATTTCAATATTTCAGACTTTGATCGCAAGATGATTGCACGCTGGAAAAAATGTCGCTTTCCTATCAGGCTATCATTTATTTCTACCACGGTTGTGCTAGAGAAAAGTCAATATTTTCGATAAATGACGATATTAGATCAAATCATCATTCTTTTTTTGGCTGGCTCTTCGTGCGCTAAGTATATTTCATCCACTTTAGACATTGCTCTCGATCTTTAGCTCGGGAGATTGATGAAGCCTCCTGCAAGTTTTGTCGGTCTACCTAATACACATGTCTTTCTTGGCGAACTTGCAGCAAATCCCTCGAATTCGCTCTTATCATTGATACGTGTATCTTTTTCCAGATATAATTAATAAAGAAAAATTGCCAAGGTTTCATTTTTGCTTCCAATTTCAAAGGAGTGTCATTTATGACAGGATAACGATATCTAGGGAATTTTTGATCAAGTTTTAAATAAGGTAAAATTCTTCCTTTTTTAAGGGGAAGTCAAAAAAATATTGGACCTGCAGCTCCGCTAGAAAAAAAGTTTTAGCAATTTAAAGTTACTCATAAAGTTTTAATTAAGAATTTTGGTTGATATTCAAAAAATTATTTTGAAAAATGCAGTTAATTAAGAATTGCAAATAATATCTTGAATGAAGTGGATTTACTTTATTTTGTTGCTTCTATATTTTTAAAATCTCTATCATTGCAAATAACTTTTAGAAGTAAATATTTCCTTTAGGGAAATTGCTAATAAAGTTGATTTAGATCTTAACTTTAGAGACCTAAATGGCTTAAAGATAGTATTTTTTGCAAGGAACTCCAAAAAAATTTTTTGGTCTTATAGCTCCACCAAAACAAAAGTTGTAGCGTATAGAAGTGGATTTTTTTTGTTTACTTTGTTATTTCAAAATTTTCAGAAGAAAATATTACTTTCTGGGAAATTGCTGATAAAACTGATAAAGATAAGTTACTAATTACTCAAATTAAACCCTTATAAATACCTCCAAATGCAAAATAGTCAACAAACAATTTGAGTAGTCCGTTTATTGAAATAGTTGTATCAATTTAATTGAAATGGGCGCTTACCAAGCGTGTGGTGATTAACGGATCCAGACTTCCACAAAACTTTGGTGATCTGATAATAAGTGACGGTCATGAAGGCCAACGGAACGACGTAGAGGAGGAACAATTTCAGAACGGTCCAGAAGGTGTCGGTGTCCAGGGACCAAGTTGGTGCACACTGGGTCAGATAAATGGTGTTGATATTAACACCATGATCGTGTGGGACTGTCGTATAGACGACCAATTCCGGGATATCTGCAAGAAATGTAATATTATTCCCGGATTTCCTCGTTGCAACGACACATAAATTGTGGCTTGCTAATTCCTTTGATTCCACAATTTTCTCATCCAGAAAACAAATAACAAGAAAAGATTCATAGAAAAAATAATAGGTGATAATTAAAATGGGTGAAAATGGAATTATTTAATGGATAATTGTGATATATTTGTGTAATAAATGGAAGTGAATTCACATATATTCAAATTAGTTTTGGCACCAGACCAAAATTTATTAGATATATTTGTCAGATTGATATGTGGTCCTTTGTTTCAATTTTGTTTGTTATTTTATTTTGTAATATTTGAAGAACTAATTAAATATGAAAAATTTTTGTGACAATAATTATGATTGATGATCTTTATTTTTTAAAAACTTCTGTAAAATTCTTTACTATTTTCGACCTTCGAAAACTCATATTTTATTTTGTACTAGTTGAAGAACTAATTAAAAATGAAAAATTTATAAGACAACCTGTTGAATAATTATGACTGATAATACTTATTTTTAAAAAACTTCCTGAAACTTTTTCAGCTTTGAACCAATTGATACTTCTTTACCACTTTACTTTTTCTTCCTTATAATGGTTCTCAAATCCTGTAAAATTGATGAATTTCAAGTTGTAGTTTAATTTGATTTTGATCGCTTCTGGCTTTAAAACAGCGAAATAAACTTTCGAAGTGTAATGAGACGATAAATTACAGAATGGTAGGAATCCTACATCCTTCGAAAAAAAAATCGTAAAAACGGCATCAATAAGAAAAATACGTCACTGAATGAATCACACTGTTTCTTTTTCAAATTACTGATACTTTTTGCCAACACCCTCACTCTTATTGGAAATGTGTCTTCAACACGACGTGCTGTTTCGTGTGTACGTAAACTGTGCAAAATTAATGACTTCCAGTTTACGATCGAAGCGGTCAGTGCGAAATTTACGGCGAGTTTGCAGCTCCTTTTGCGAATTCTTCCCTCGAAGCTTACCGAAAGAAATTGCACGGGTTTGGGTGGCTTTAGTGGGAATTTCAACGAAATCCCACGTGAGCAGAAATTATTAACTAATTGTGCATCGTAAAAATACTATTTCTACGATGCAAGAATTTCTTTCACTTAATTTTGAGCAATAAAATTTTAAAATATGCTTTACAGAAAACAAATTCAGGTTCGATTTGCACTTCCGGTTCGATGAAATGTCTGATGCAAGAATTCTAATGAAATTTTTCGCATTCAAGTTGATTGCATTTTTTTGCTGATGAATGAGTAAATATTCTAATTTATGGACGTTTGATACGATACGGAAATTTGCCATTTGCAATTAAGAAATCATGCGATTATTGCATGAAGCTCGTTTCCGGAAGTTTATTGACCAAGTATCAAGTTGCTAATTAATTCACCGCAGTCTACCGAATGCAATCAATTTTAATTGTTTGGTTAGAGATGCCACCAATCAGCTTATTTAATTACTGCGAATCATGCAAACTAATCATCTATTAATGATACAATTTAAACTAATTCCCTCGATGAAATAAATATCAAATTGAATAATTTTGAAAGACAAACTTTATAAGGAATAAATTTAATATCCCATAATAAGTTTTTTATCATTAAATCTGAAGACAATAGATAACTTGTTTTATATATTAAATGAAAATCATGAAATTTCAAAGGACTCCTAAGAAAATGAATTAATGTCATGCAGAAATTCGATCAGAAAAGTTAATTTAGATGCTTCTTGCATTTCATCATGTAAATCAATAATTTATAACAATGCAATATGTAGTTTATTTAATTAAATAAATAATATATCTTCTTATAAATGTAAATTCTTCTATTAATTAATATTACATCTCCATTTCTGATGACAACTTCTTCAATTTTAAACTAATTCCTAATTCTCAAAATCCACTTTTTAAACAAAAAAAAAATTGTTGATCCCTGATGGAAATTTCGTTGATATCTTGAAAAAATATGCAATGAAGTAATCAACAAATGCAGAAATCAATATGTCTACCAGATAACTAGAACTTGTTGCTAGCAATAAAATATGCAGTGCACATTTCAAGTTGATTGAAAACTCAATTATCACTTCGGTGGAAACTCATCAGCACGCCTACATCATGCTCTTGTTGCTTCAGTCGTATTGTTGGAAAATTCTATGAATATAGAGCGTGATCGCAATATTTACAGAATTTTCAAAAACGAATTTTATTGCACAATTCCAGTGATGCCATCTATTATTACACTGCATACTTAGAACTGAACATATTGCTATTTTAGATATCCAAAAATCAATTTTGAGTATTAATTGATTAATATTTACAGGTACAGGATAAATTAGGGTTTGTTACCCTGTATTTCTTTACTGGGAGGACTTTCTGGGAATATTACGTCTATGCAAGTGGGAACAAGTGCAGCAACACGTCAATTAAAATGAACCCTTTGTCCTGGAATTTCATGCAAGTAGAGAGATCAGATAGGATATCTCTATGCTACAAGTGGTGCATTCATATTTATTAATCAATAATTATTCTGTTCATTGTCCTGGAAAATATTAATTTGTTTAACCTGAAGCTCGAAGACAAAAATTACATTAATTTGTTTATTCGAGATAGTTGACGCTTTTCTATTATATGTTGAAAAACCTGAAGTTATGGACAGTAAAGTAATTACTATTTTTATGGGTTATATCAACAAGAAGAAAAAATCTATAATTTCTCTGACAAAAACGTACAAAAATATGATCTGTTATTGTCTTGTAGAATTGTCATTGTTGTAATTAGATGTGGGAGTTTTTTCTTTGTAAATTTTAATTTCAGAATCATATTATTTTCATTTTTAGTGGGCTGAAGATTAAATGATGTTTAATTTTTCTTCCAGAATTAAAATTTCTTTATAAATCCTTAAAATTTAATATGAAGGAATCGAAATCCTTCTTTCTCCAGAAATAAATTAATAACAACAATTTAATGTTATAGAAATCTGGAAATATCCAAGAAATTCTTGTGTGAATATAAGAAAAGATCACAACATCGAATTTTTTTTCTATTTTTATTTAATAAAAGTATAAAAATTTCTTCTTATTGGTCTACAAAAAACTACAAGAAACTTGAGGTTTAGTTCTGAAACTTTAGAATCATGCTGGCTCAAGTTGGAAAATAAAATAATACTGTATTATTTTCTTCAATTTTCAATTTCCTTCATTATCCTTTAAAATTGAATCTTATAAATATCTGAAGAAAAAACGCGAAATATCCTACAATTTTACAATTTTCTCTTCTTAACCTTTATGTAAAATTTAAATTAAAGTATGGAAAGCTTTGAAAATTTCAACAACTTCAGCACATATTATTGTTTTAATGGTTTGAAAATAAAATTACCTGGCATTTCTTTTCCAAGCATAAAACTTTTCAATAATCTCTTAAAATTTAATGTTATAGATTCCTGAAGAAAGAAATTATAATAATCGTTATTCACTTAAATCAAATAATGTTTAAGGATAATCCTGAATTTCATCATTAAATCTACTCTCTTTTTTCCACCGGAAAATAATGCGATTTAAAACGACTGCAGCTTTAAATATGAAATTAGCATAAAATATGATGTAATATAAATACAATTGAATCTCCTGAAGAATTTCCATCCTTGAAGTCTATTTATTTGAGCCATTGTGGAAACGTTTGGGAAAAAGCCCCCAAACAACAATAGATGTAACCGTAACAATATTGTTTCCGCAAGCGACTTCGAAACAGAATTGATGCGGACATTCTGGAATTGCATTCGAAGGATTGCAATCCTCAAATGCGTCCTTCGGACGCGTCAGGCGTAATGCTTGTCGACGCCTGCTCGACTTATGCAATCATCAGGACGTCGCAGGTTTTCCTCCTCCGCATCCCGATTCCCATTCCCGACGCGCAAGATTTTCACCAGTCAACGTGCGAGGACCCGAATGGGAGTAATACCTGGACGTCTGCGAGACGTAAATGCGAATGCCAATATATAAACGACGTGAAGGAATACATTCCCGACTCCCCCGAAGGACTCGCAGGATGCGATGGCAGCCAGCGTAAATCTTCGTTCACTTTAGCGCGTGTACGTCGAACTTTTTCGTCCTTTCGGCATTGACTAACATCAAGTAACATTAACATCGGTCCCGAACCGACTTAAAACCCGGAGCTTTCGTCCCGCACGCACGTCTGCGTGAAGCCGGGAAACCGGGAAGATGTGAAGGCAGGACGAAGGAAAAACAGAAGAAGAAGAAAAAAAAACGGGCGTGCGTTTCCGGGATGAAACGCAATTCCTCATCCACTTATTTGCTGGTTTTGGTTTTATTTCCGAGTCTCTGGGGCTCGGAATTCAATTTAAAAATTACGCAGTATAAAATAATGCGACCAGCTGCAAGAAATAATTGCTTCCGGTCACCGGGAAGATATCGAATCGGTTGTTTGTTGTATCCAAACTTTTCTAATTGCTTGTATATGAGAAGCGGGACAGGAAGTTTTGATCCTGGAAATTTGAGGCATGTGTTTCTCCACATTCTATTTGGTTGAACGCATGGAGTCCTTGGATGCGAATTACTGGGATAATTCGGGAGACAGCTGCTGCATTCCATGAATTACGTCACGTCCGTTTACACCATACAAGTTATTCAAGGATAGTTGCTATCATAGACTTTCATGATACTAAAATTCAATGTGAAAAATGAAGTGAAATTTTTTCGAATGGACTTTTGAATGGAGAAAATTCAAGAACCACTTGTTATCATAAAATTCTGGACCATTTTCTCGATACATTCTGAATTCAGATTGACTTTCTTTTCATGCTAATGATCTCATCGAGACAAATGTCAAAGAAACTCTTTGGAAGATATTTCATTTATCTTATCTACAAGATGCTAGAATTTTATTCCTTTATTATACTGAAGAATTCCAATCCGCATTTGAATTACATTCAATGAAAAAGAAGTGGTCTCATTTTTCTGAATTAAATGAAAATATTCTTTCATTTTGCCAGCAAATTTCACATTTTTTTTGTCTTGGATTTCATTTACTTATCTAAAATTTACTCCTATTTTTTCCTATCGAACATCTTATACAAAAAAAAATAACATAAAGATATTTTACTACAAAAAGTCTTCTGCTCAAAAAGATCAATTAAAATTGATAACTTTAATTCCCAAAAACTTTCATAATTTAGCAAATACTTGAAGTGCGCACCTGAGATTGAGAATATCGCATTCGTAATACATTGGATTCAGCATAGAGATTGAAACTTTCCAGATGATTAAGTTCTTCAGTTCTGAGAGCTGTTTGCTTCTGAAAGCGGATTCGATCGCCTCATAACGCCGAAGAAGACGGCCGGTATTCATCGCAAAATATGGGCAAATAAACGAATCGGAAATGATGTAAACTACGAGCGAACAACCATCAACGGCCGGCCGGATGCTTATTGAATTCGATTCAGATTATTGGATCAGCAATAAAGCTTCCAATCAGAGTTCCACAAGCCTCAACTACTTCCTATCGCATCTTATGTTCTTTCTTTGAGTTTGAGATGTATTGTATGTTCTCTATGAGCCTCTTTTTGGTACAAGATTTCTTCTATTCAATGAATTTGATTTCGTATCTGTATTGCAAAAATATTATATGTCGAATGTCGAATGGAAGATATCTTTAAAGTTTGATCAGTTAATTTTTAAAAATCGATAGTTTTTATACTAGATCTTTCATTGCTATATAATTCAAAACTTGAAAACTTCTTTAAAAATTATACTCAAATGGCTTTTGGTGCTCATTAAATTCTGCAATATTTCTTTGATGCTCTCAATTAATGCTTTCCTGTCTACATATTTTGAAACTTAGAAACTTCTTTGAAAACTTTAATCAAGCTAATTTTGGTGCTTTTTAAGTCCTTTCTTTATACTATACCCAAAACATATTCTTTGTTTTTATAGTTTAAAAGTTTTTGCTAGACATTTTCAACTTAACAAATTCATTAGAAATTTCAGCTTGCATTTAATTTTGCACACTTAATTTTGATAAAACTTTTGGCAAGAAGTTCCCAACCTTTCCAATATTTCTTTGATACTTTCAGTAAATTTCCAACAATCGATTTTTTTTTTGGAATAGGTTTTTTATGCCTACATATTTTGAGACAATTATGAAACTGATTTTAATTTTCATGTTTAAAATGTATTGTTTGTTTTCATAATTTAAAAGTTTTCTTGTCAGTTTCTGCTAATCTAATGCGATTTGAAATTTCAGAAATATTAATTTTTTTAACGTTAGAATTGTATTATCTTTTTTATAATCAGATTGTTAAATAAGATATTTTAGATAAGTACTAAATAAAGTTATTTGCAAGAGATATTTACATTTTTGAATCTTACTTTTCGAATTAATGTTCCATTCTTAATTTTGGACAAACTTTTGGAAACTTTGAACCATCAATTTCCAACTGTTTTCAGTCCAAGTCTTCACGTCATTAACAAATGTTGATCCTGATCTTTGACCAACATTAATAAAACAATTCTTGGACCAAGTTTTCAGCTTTTGCAAAAAACTCTTGCAACAAATCCTGAACCAAATTGTAACAATGAGGTGAATGAACATAAGATATGAAGATAAGATGCAAAATGAAGAAGTAACATGGAACTTACCAAATGTCAGAGCGATCATCCAGATGATGCCGATGGCCGTTTTTGCACGTCCTGTCGTGGACTTGAACTTGAGCGGGAAACAAATGGCGTACCATCGATCAACCGAGATAAACGTCAGCGTCAACACTGACACGGTGACAGAGACGGTCTGAAATCAAATGGAGAATCGGTTTTTCTTTGATTTGCTTTTATTTGTATCGCTCTAAAGTAAAGTGGATTTCAAGGATACAGGATACAACATACAAGATGATTACTTTGGGTTTATTCCTCCATTTGGAATTAACCTTCTGTACTCTTGTTAATCAACAAACAAAAAATACATAAAAAGACGAATTTTAAGAGATGATTTCAATAAGAACAAAACAACCGGATGAAAAACAAGAAAAAATACATTTTTCATCAGGTGTTTTGTACACACCTGGTATCTCACATTTGGCTTTTATTCATTTGTGTGTCTTTGCGAAGGATTCCGCTTGTTTATGTTATCCTGTAGGATGGAATTGGGATCAGACATGAATCAACATATTTTTTCCAGATGCAAATCTCCCTTGTTTATTTCACCTTCAACCGGCACTGTACTTCATCATCCAATGGCATTGGATTTTAGTTTTTCTTCAATTTCTTTTTTTGAAGACATTTGTTTATAAAATTATCGAAAAACAAGGAACAAATTGAAGGGAATTTTTTTTTGTTGTTATTTCCGTGCATCATTATCAATGAACTAATGACATTTGAGCACTCGAATTCACATGAAAAGCTTCGATCGACGGATTTAAATGAATACGCATGAAAATTGAATCCCACGCAATCAGCTTAAATATCAACATGGAAACCTAATTGAGGGTTGTTTCATCGTTGATGCCGCGTGCAGAATTACGTCGAGGGAAGACATGCGAGAAGAGGCGACGTTAATGAGTGAAGCGTGCTGTTTTCATTACAGCCCTCAAGCCGAAGAAACCCAAGCTGGGCCTAAAATGTCTTCCGAGCTCATACAAACTCGTATTGGTGGTTACCGTCATTTCGTCAATCTAAAGCTTCCCAATGAGTGACTGAAAGCTTTGAAATGATCGATACTCTTCAAGGAAAAATTTCACAAATCAAAGAAGGAAACAAAAATCAGTTGGGGAAGTTTCCAAACAACCTTGAAGGGCAATTATCATGGAATCTTCTGAAGGGATAAAACCCAACTTGCCAACCAGTTAATTACGCCTGAAAGTTAATTAAACTTATATTTGTCACCAAGTCGTTGTTTATTTTCGTATTAATTAAGTCGCCGCATCATTTAATGAGGTAATTACGCGTGCGACATTGTTGAGGTTGGTCAATTAAGGGCATATTCGTTGATGGGAAGGGTTGGCCCCAAGGTGTACCATCAGGAAGAAGTTGAGGAAAACTTGGGAGTTGGGGAGAGCTTGAACAGTGTGCACATTAGTGAAAGTGCGTTCGTGCGAATGTTTGGCAGGAAAAAGCTCGTCGGATATCGGATTGTGTGCGCTCGCTGTCGAGGATAAATTAAGCGGCAGGAAAAACTGCGAAAAAACCGGACCAGAAAGGAGCTTAATCAGCCGGGGGTTGGTTGGCTTTAACGAAATACCCTCGAGCAGGCAATCGTTCGGCCGGCTTTTTCGGCGCATAATCTCGTTTAAGAACCGCGCCGCCGAAAGAAATGAAAATAGAATATAATAATAAAATGAAAACGATGCGTGCGAAATGTAAATGTGAAGACAGGCGCGGATGGAATGTAAAATATGCCGGGAGGAATTATTCGAGCGAAACATTAGCGCCTCTTGTTTCCGTATTTTTCTACCATTTCATCCGGGATTTTTCTTTTTTCTTTCATGTTTTCTTCGGCCGGTTTCTGTTTGCTTATTTGTTATGTTGCATGCGTCTTCGATTTCCCACATTGCGAAACAACTACGAGTATCGTATCATTTCTTCCCGTCCATGGGCTGAAATTTATGACTTCATGGATGAGTGTGCACTTTTGGGTCCGGGTTTGCTCCATATTCCAGGACTCCAGGACGGGATAACCAGCCACATATTTAAGTATGTTCTCCGAGATGGAGAAAAAATCGTGAACGTGCATAAAAGTGATTGATATACATAGATCTTCGGATGGCATCGTCCTGTTTCAAGGGAAATGTTGTTAAATAGATCAAAGCTAGATTTCCTTATAAAATTTGCATTTCTTTCGCTTAGATGTCGAGTAATTGCGTTGAGCCTCGTGTTCTTGAAGCTTTGTGCATTGTTTGTGAGGTACATCCATTCGGTTACCTTTGTGTAAATCATGGAAAGTTTCCTTGGTGCTTTTTATCTTGTGTGGACGTTTCTATCAAAGAAGCAGCAACAACAAACGAATGCCGAAAGGGAACAACTTGAATGAACTTGATAAAAGTGCCTAATTTATGATTCATGTTCTGAACTTAAGTGGTATTTTACTATAAAGACGGATTTCTTGATGAAGCATTTCACTGAAGATGCCAAACTTTCTAGGTCAAACAAAAACATCTCAAAGAAAACCTTTTTTATTGATAGTTAAGTTAATAATTAAAAAGGTTTTTAAGATTATTTTTATTGAAGATTTTCCAAAATGATTTCTTCAGTCCTGAAATAAAAAAATACCATTCAAAAGAATACTTCGGAAACTATAACAAATATTTATTGATTTTAACAAGGATTAATGATACTTTTAATCCTTGAAGAGACCAAGCAAGAATTGAAAACACTTATAAAAGTTTTAAGGATAGTAAACAACTGTAAATGCTTCTGGAACCTCACTCTTGTTTGTTGACATCTTAAGATACCATGAGATATCTGCATATTCAAAGTTTTGCATGTGAAACTACTACAACAAAGGTGCTGATGACTTGGAATGCGATTGGGAGCAATTTCTGTAGGATAAACAGGATTGTTAATCTAACAATGGATGATGGGTCCCATTATTGATTTTCAGAGGACAGTCAACTGTATTAAAATCAAGCATCCAGCTATGCTGAAGATAACAGTTAAACAAAGAAATTTTTGCAAACCCTTTATATGAATGGGTAATTTAATAAAAAAGCTAATTCAAAGTAAGGATTTATAGAAAATGCTAAAAATGTGAAAATATAAGATTTCTTACTATTATATGCAAAATTTCTTAGAAGATATATTCTTTAGTAACAAATTCGCAATATTAACTGATCAGAAAGAAAGAGTTACATTGTGTGACATTGATTGACATTTCTGAATTGGACCATCAACATTCGCAATAAAATGTTGCAGAAATCTTGAGTGCTAATTATTTCCGATGATATGAAACACGAAAAGACACTTTCCTCATCGATTCAATCACATGCAAACACGAAAACTCGTATTCGCAACATGATTTCCGCATGCCGCAAATACGGTTGCAGCAAAGTGCAAAATATTCAAATCAGATCATCTGTCTGTTTTCCAATAACTACTCCTCGTCGAAATCGATGAGAACTTCATCGTCGAATTGAGAGCGCAGAATGCAAATTACTACAGTCGGCTATAGAATTGTAATTAGGAGACGTATTAATGGCATCGATAATCAAGATAAAATAGCATTTATGATGCATCGCTATCGCGAATTTGCAATTCATTGCATCAGTGGAAATCTGCACTACGAAATTTAGTAATTAACAAATCTCAAATAATAATTTCGGGCAGCGTTCCAAATCAAATGGAATATTAATTGGCAAGCGCTGAATAGATATTAGCATTTAATTTATTGCTGATTATAACATGTGTTTGGTGTTTTGAAATTTTGGAAATGTTTAGGGATTCGATTTCATTGGAATTGGCGGAATTGGATTTAATGATATTTACTTTTGGGACGTGTTTTAATTGTTTTTGTTTTGATGTCGTTGTTTGTGGAGGCGTAGGGCAATTATTTTGGGCTCATTCCCAGAAGGTGGGCGGATTTGGCACATTCTGGGGCGTCTTTGTTTATATATCCGTAGGCAAACTGCCCGAGGGATGGACATCCTAATTAGGTAGTCATTGATTTTGGGACTCATCAGCCAAGGCAAAATGTTACTTGGGAAATTGGTCCCTAGATGTTGAACCTTCATATTCTGAAAATAAATGATATCTAGAACTTTCTCTAATGATGCTTGATTTTGGGATTACAGAAAATTGGCAAATAATTTCACGAATTTCCACTGAAATCATTAAAAAGATTGAAAAATCTTCATTGAAATCAATATCTTTTTGCAATCTTTTATCTACAATTAATGATACATGACATTTAGATAACAAAAAAATATAAGAACATTTCTTTCAATTTATGCTGAAATCATGAAACATATTGAAAATTCCTGGTTGAAATGAGCTTCATTCAGAGGCTCTTGTATTCTAAGATATCTTTATAGATTTTTATCTTCCTTTGATGATTTCACTGAAAGAGATTGAAAATTCTTGTTGAGATAACAGTTTATTTTTGCAATATATTTCATGATATTGTATCCTCATTGATAGTGGAAAAGTTTCAAACTTCTTGTATGAAAAATATTTTTCATAATTTTATTTTTATTTATCTTTTCACTTCGTTATTTATATATAATGATTCTTGATCTTCAAATAACTGAGGACTATCAAAAAAATCCTTGAATTTTACTGAAATTATGTAAGAGATTAAAAAAGTTGAATTTCTGCTATAATCATTAAAAAAATTACTAGTTTAAATGAACTTCTTGTTTGAAAATATTTTTCATGTTTTTTGTATTCTAAGATATTTTTGCAGCCTTTTATCTTCATTTCGTGATACATGATTTTCAGATAAAAGAATACCAAAAAATCTTTAAAATTTTCCCAAAATAAATAAAAAGTGCGAAAAAATCACTTTCAAATAAGATTTTTTGGGAAACATTTTTCAAAAGAATTTGTATCACAATATATCTTTGCACTCCTTTATCCTCATTTCATCCTAAGTGAATTCTCATATAACATCCTGATCCTGACGGATATTCACATCTTAGAAACCCTCCTAGTAGCAAAATCCTTTTGTACTCAAAATTTCATTTACACCCAAAATAAATTATTTAAATTATTTACTTCCATGTCACCAAACCTCCCACATTTCTTAAATAGCAGTTGTTCCTGATAGCACTCCGGTAATTTATGAGTGTGCTCGAGAATTTCAACACAAAACTTCTTCCTGTTCGGCGAACAATATAATGCATGGAAGAAACTACGAGGCCCAACATCTCAGAGCATGCTTTTTCGGGCTGGCTCGTTGGAGGCATTTAATAAATCTGTTGTGCACGTACATCACTCGCCCAGGACGAATAATGGGATATTCAAACTGAACGTCCAGGAGAGGAGGCGCAAATAAGGACCGACCCTTGAAAGGAAGCACCCGAACGCCCAGGACTATCCGAGTCCTTTCCTCCAGGAAGTGCGCACCATCTCAAGGGTCAATTTACTTAATCATCAGTTACAAATAAATTAATCATCCGGTGAAGATCCTTAATGTTTGTACCATCAGACGTTTCACGAGGATATTTGACTTGTTTTTGGTTTGAAACTTTGCACCTTCAGACGATTTGAAATGTTGAAGCTTAAAGGAGCGTGTCATTTGATGATTTTTGAATTGAAGAAATGCAAATGCGAGTAAACATCGCAAACGCAATTTTGTGGTAATTTGTTGCATGTTGTTCGATTCGAAATGCTCGTTCAAATAAACAAGCGTGCTTCGTGGTAGATGAAAAAGCTTAATTAATGGGAACGACCACGCTATCACGTACTAATTGAGACTCTCGGGTTTCTTCTTGTAAGAAGATGCAAGTGCATGAACTTGAATCCGTCTTCGACCTTTTGTTCTTGGGTTCTGGGGTGTTTTTTTTTCTTGGGTGAAATGATGGCACGTTCTTGGGAGGGTTCGGATTGCTTCTTCGGGTCATTAGATGTTGCGCCCAATTTGTTGGTTGACAATTAAAGTTTCGTTTTTCTAAGGGATACCTTAAATTAGAACAAATGGGTGTACTTACAAAAAAGTCCGTTATAAATTTGAAGGGATTAAAAAGGAAAAGTATAAATATAATGAAAGTCTGAGGAGGAGGATTAAAATTAATACTCGTACTTTTAGGGAACAAAAATGGGCCTCTAAATTCCAATAATAACCCAGAAACCAGCAATTTGTAGTTGTACTGAGGATAAAATGGGATTTTGTTAATAATCTTTAATCCAGTTTTTACATTTTTTAAATGATCAAGTTTAGTATCCAAAAATTATTGAGAAAAACATCTATTATCAAAGTATATTTTTAAAATATACACATGAACCAAATTTATTTTTATCCTCATTTTTAATTGATGGTTTTATCCTTAATTTTGACTTTTAATTTCTAATTCAGAATTTGACAAATTTTAATTTGGATAGTTTTTGTTCTTAAAATAATTTAGTTTAATAAAACATATTTCTTGAAATGAATTAATCCTTTTTCAATTTATCTAATATTCCTCACTTTCATAAAATTTTTGAGCTGTTTAAATCACATTTTGTCAATAAAAATACCAAATGTGAACAAACAATTTCAATTTAATGAATTCAATTCATATTTGTAATTTCGGCATATTACGGCAATTTGATGGTCAAATGTCGAAAATAAAAGATTCCAGTCCTTGATATGAGATGCCAGAAGGTCTTAATAAGAAGTGCCATCCAAAAATGGAGTGCAGGAATGCTGGCTTCATAAAGAAGTGATTCCGTACGAATTTCACGAATTTCCCTCCATCCAGACTTTTCCCTTCAGGCAACGCTTTGATGATTTCGCTTTTAAAAAGAGGTCGCCTCGGATTAACAACTGCTTCTTTCACGATTTCATTTCGCTTATTATGTGAAACCCACTCGGCATACTAAGAAGGACAACGCCTTTTCAAAAAGACCTCTCCACATCTTGATCTCATATTGCAAACGCAATGAAATCCAGCAAAAAAAGCAAAAAAACAATCCTTCCAGCCACTGAACCCACATTTCAAATATTTAAAAAACGCTGCCCTTTTTGTTTCATTGTGTGTATTTGCAGACTGTAATGGCTTCCAAACTGCAGAATTGTTCAATTATATGCAACGTCAGCTCCATCTTCTTCACGCCATGCTCTCGGCTTTGATGTTCTGATGTGGAGGGCCAAATGAAATATGAAGATTTCAAGCATCCTGGCAGCGCGGGTCTGCGAAGGCGAAGATTAATTACCATGCGCTCTTGATGGCAGCGCAGACAATACGAAATGGGTAACGAAACGAAAAACCAACCTGGCTTTATGCCTTGTTTGGAGTACGTACACGAGTTAACTATGGCACTACTCGTTAAAGGCGAATTCGATCTAATCGATGTGCAGGAAAAAAACGGCCGCCATTAAAAGTTCTTTCGGGCGCGGTGCGGTCCCCGGAGGAATAATGAGGCCGGAATTTTCGCTCGAAAGTTTATAATTGAAGCTTTTCGCATATTTATCCTCGTGCAGCACGAGATTGAAAGTGTGTCCATATGTGATTAAGAAGTTCGTTCACATATATTAAAGGATTAATGACTCGTCCTTCGCGCGCGTCTGCAGCTCGTCCTGCCTTGTTTGCTTATTATTAGGAAAGTTTCGTCGCAAGCAATTCAATATCCTCTCGCTGATGGCACGCTGCTAACGTCATCACTCACAGAATTTGCTGAAGTTGACGGGCTCTGATGAAGGTAGTCATTTCATTTAGACGTTCATAGAGATATTTTCCAGAATTCAAGTTTGGAGATATATGTTAATTTAATGACCATGTGAATATAAGAATGAAGGATAATAGCAAAGTTTTTGTTGTTGTTTTGTTTGGAATATTTTAGTGATGAATTGTTTTGGGACAGAAGGACGAAAAGTTGAACAAAGGATAGAAATAAAGAGTTTAGAAAGTTAGAAAGTTTAGAAAATCATAAAAATATCTATGTAATTTCATATTTAGAAGGACATTTTGTTATCAGTGATTTGAAGCATTTTTGAACATTCTGAAAAACCAATAACAATTTTGGATAATTTCTGGATGAACAACTTTTGGGAGATTTCTGCAAATTAAAATATTTCAAATTTTAAGAAAGTTTCCATGCAATCATTTTAATTTGATTTGTTTTTCAGTTTTCTTAAAATTAATATAAGATTTTTAAAGATACAAATATATTTTAACACTTCTCCAAGAAATACGTCTTAAAAAATATAAAATTACCAAAATTCTATAATAGGACAGCAAAATCTCATTTCAAATCTGAAAATTTATAGTTATTACTAAAAAATACATTGTCAACCTAGAAATTTAACATCCTCAGATCAGATTCAACATCCTTTTTGAATTTGTTGCCAATTTGGTTTTCGCAAAAAAAAATATGTCGAAAAATTGTGGTACTCTCTCATTATACGACCTGCAGATCAAATAAAACCATCCCATTGCTCTCTCTAACTGCAAGTTCGGTTCGTCCTTAAGCACCAACAGAGCGGATTGGTAGTACTTCCGGATTTAGTTAGGTGCTTTGCGTGCGGACGTCCCGGATGGACATAACGCCGACGTTTACAGCCACAATCGTGTCGGCCAAAATGGGTCCCGGATGTGTTGCCCGGAATGCGACTCCTGCGTCCGTGGAAATGGGACGTGCACGGAATGGAATGCTTCGTGTTTTGCCGCCCCCGCCGAAAAACTTCCGGCTCGCGTTTTGCGCGATACTTCACTTTGACGCGGTTTGGACGGCTCTCTATCACAAGTGTATCACTTTTGCGGGAAAACAAGGACTCAGCCGCAAAGGATACTATGGGGGCGGATTCTGGATACAACAAATTCTGGATGATGTACGTCTGCACCCTCAAACGAGCGCATTATTCTTTATGTTTTGTTGGCGTAATTTTGTGTGAGAGAATCAAATGTTTGATGTAGTTTAAAGTTGAGTTGGAACAAATTATGGAGAAGAAAGAAACGTTTGTTATTTAATACAATTTTATGAAATTATATTGTGTAATTTTTTTAGCAAACTTTTGAAAAGAGTCATAAAAATGGAATTTCTTGTTGCAGTTAATAAATTTTAGTTTTATCATCTACTTTAAGAAAAGATATCCTAATTCATCAAGTCTAAAAATAAATTGCAAATTTTCAAATATAGCAAAAAACTGTATCAACAAATCAAATGTACAAAATCAAACCTTATATTCAAATTCACAAAATCAATTTTTGCACAAATTTCCAGCCATCTAAAAAATCCCAGATTATAAAATATTCGAGTTTTTATTGAATCAACTCTCCTGTTTTATGACAACACGTCCTGCCACTCAACACTAATTGATAGCACTAACAAAACGTCATCCGTAGTGTGTGCTTTTTTTCCAGCCACATCCGCATTGTCCACTTCCGCTTCCGCGTCCATCAATCACAAACATTGCTTGTTAGTTAGTATATCATCCAGAAATTTAATTTAGTTCTCGTCAATCTGATTAAATCCCCCGTCTGACGCGCCCGATGATAATAAATACGATGAAACGAAAACGAAAAAATCGCATGATTATCCCATATGTCAAACGAATGATACTTTTGTTCCTCGAGGGAGATTATGATAGTAATGAACCTCGGGTTATGCTCCAAGGAAATATCCAATCCACGGATATTGAAATTGTGATTAACAAATGATATTGATGTTTCTGCTTCCGAGTCAAATGATTGGACGTGCAAAAATTGATACAGAGATATCATAACGTCAAAAAAATATTATTGCCAAAAATATCATATCAAGGGAGAAATATTAATCATATAATCAAAACGGTAATTAATTGTTGGAAAATCCTATTTTTAGTCATATATTTTTTGGATTCGTTTATAGTGAAGAATGTTGATAACCATTAAAAGTTTCTGGTGGAAATCCTCAAGAGCCGACAAGTGAATATATTTGGAAAAAATACAATTTCCTTCAATTCGTGCTTTCGGGACATGAGGAAAGTTTGTTTTCTTGAAGCAAACGCGAACCAACATCGCACTCGAGTCACGTTCAGCATAAACATTTGTTATATTTTTTTCTTTTCGCACGTGATAATGATTATGACTGGTAGTCGGTTTTCGTTATTCGCAAGTTTTCTCAAACAATTCCACTCTTTACAACACACTCATATTCGCAAATCAAAGCAGTGATTCTATTTTTGAATATGACTTCTAATGAGGTTGCTAAAAATTGCGATTTCCTCCAGCACAACAATTCCCAAACAAAAAAAAAATGTTTACTGGGTGTAAAATTAATTCCATGTGACCTCATGCTAAAAACGTGAAAAAGAAACCCTCACAACAAAAAATTTAATATGTGAGATGAAATTTCAGCTTAAAACATTAAACCTCATCCGTGCCAAAAATACTTTTCAATGTAACTCTTTCGAGGACTGCTAAAAAATAACAAAAAAATAAGCAAACAATGGTGATACGTAATCGTAATCTATTATATTTTTCTCTCCTCGTTCTTCATCCTTGAATCCTAGTCGTTTCTGGATGCTATTTAAAACATTATTCGGGAGCACTTTACACTCTCAGGAGGCGCTACTATAGCGTCCATAAATTTGCGAAATATTTTGCAACAATGCAACGAAAAACAGCAAGAATTTCATCAAAACTCTCGCCACTTGTGTACATTATTACAGTTGTACTATTTCATACATGAAATATTACTGTATACGTCAACTTGAGATGTTTCCAAGTGTTTCACCGGGAGTAAAAGGGAAGATGGGGAATAAATGTGTAAATGAAAAAAATACGCTGTCGGCAGAAAATTTTGTCGTGTAAATATACCGAGTGAAATTTTCAAAATCCCCAAAAATTTATTTTGTTATTCTCAGAAATATATGCAAATAATTATGCAACAAAAATCACACATCTTGAACTTTACTAAATCAACAATTATCCTTACTCGTTTTTCTCTTATAAAAATCTTAGAAATAACGATAACAATCAAAAAAAAAAATAGCCAAGAAAAAAATTAATAATTAAAATCTGAAATTATAAGCAAGATATCGTAAAATTGATCCTGTGGATGTTGAATTGCATAATCCTGCTGTCAAATAAATGACGTTCACTCAGTATATTTGGTGGTATATTTTCTTGGCAGGAACGCAACACAATGCTCTTGTAAATGTTTGGTAAGTGATAAATCGAAATCATTCGCAAGGCTGCGGTGACATCGCCATCCATTCCAGCAAATGAAAGGGCAGAAAATCATTTTCATTCCTCGTATTGTGTGCATGTGGCGACAAATTACACGCCCCGGAAAAACATTAAGTTCGCACACTCTCACTCAATGATTTTTCGGACGGTATTTGCCGATTTGAAACAAAACAAATCTGCGAATGAGGGCGTGCGTGTCAATGGATGTGTCAATGGAACGGAAACGGAAGCGAAAGCAAACAGGATGCAGGATATGATGTAGTGCGAATTTTAAATTCCATCCGTAACTTGTAACCTGCAAACGCGGGATGTAATTTGTAAATTTGTAAATATGTAAATGTGAATTTGAATTATTTCGTTGCGTTTTTTATTTGATGGTAGAGTAGAATCTGTCCATGAATATTGATGTTCAGGGATATTGCTGCTTCCAGGATGCATTTTTTCAATGTTAGTTTCGTTCAAAAAGATTGAGTACTTTCATGTTTTATTTTTATGAGTTACTTACTCATTTTGATTACTTCCTATTTTCTTGATTGGATTATTAGTGAATGTCTCAAACATGAAAAGTCTGGATTATATCAAATTTGCAAAATTATTTATTTGTCAAAATATAGTTGGAATTGGCAAAGGGATTTCATTTTCTTTTTAGTATAATGTTCCCAGACATTTTCCCTGTTTATTGGGTTTCATATGGATGTAATTTATCCTGTGTAAATTATCCTGGAAAATTTACTTTTTTGACAGGTCAATTATTTTGATAACTTAGAAGATATCAACGCAAAAGTTCCTGACTGAAGTAATTTAGCTTCTCAATTATAAGAAATTTTCTTCATTAATATCAATTTTTGTTATTTATATTTTTCAAAATATAGGGCACTTTGAAATTTGTATTCAAAATTAACGATATGAAAAAATCAGGATTTTATTTAAAATTTTCAGAACAACTTCAATTATCACCAAATCCTTAAATTAATTATAAATTAAAGTCTCAATGATTGAGGATCAAATAATTGTTGTTAAACCCAATAAACATTGAATAAAACTAGAAACTCATTAATATATTAAAGTGGCTTAATGGTGAAACAAATAAAATATTAATTTAAAGTATGCAAAAACGTCAATATTTTCAATTTACTTTTAATTTATTTCCACGCTTGCGCTTTTGTTTAAATGATGGAATATTTAATCCAAATATTTATTTAGTTGCAGGTATAACAGTAAAACATTCAATATTGATAAATTGGCTTTTTAAATGAAAACCACTAAAAGCAATCTATTAACGACAAGTTTGAAATTGAAAATGTTCTATTTGTTATCACTTTTATAATGGAAAAGCTTTATGCTAATAAATTTATTGTATAAATGTATCAGGGCTCAAATAATGTCGCAAAAATTGTTACAAAATATGGGGAAAAATAATTTTTATGATCTTTTTCCAGCCTTTTTTCCTTTTAAATTTTCCTGATTTTCTTAAGGATAAAAGTTCTATTTCAATACCAATTTTTAGAATTTATTACAAGGTTGCAAAATTTTTATTGGTGAATGATAAAATTCAATATTGGATCACATTATAATCCAATATTCGGAATAAAATTTATTGACAAGTCAAAGTAGTAAAATTTTTGATAATTTCAAATTTAATTTTCCATTGCAGCAATCTATCAGTCGTAAATTACAAATTCATACGATGCTCAGAAATGTTTGAATATTGCAAACCTAAACATTTAGATTTCGTATTTAAAATGCAATATAAAATCAGCAAGCATTGCACTTTGCGCGCAAAATATGAAGACAGATTGAATGGGCCCCATATTGAATATATAGACTCGTCGAGATTTTCCAATTTCATCGCCGCAAATCTAATCTCGAATCTTCCATGTATCGAACCGTGCGGTTCTAGTTCGATGCATTCGCAAGATGCCATACATAAAGGCAACATTCATGTCAAGTTCGTCGCGAAGTCCATGAAAACCCGACTGAATATACGCAATACTTTGGCAATATGCGCAAAACGGTCGCACGTTTTCCGACAACCGTCAATCCCGAACGCGTCCATTATCGCATCTTTTCAACGATGCGACAAGAACGCAAGAAAAGCGCGTGCATACGACACGTGCACTTTTGCATAAAATCCAAACAGAATTCCGAAAGCACCAACTCGAGAATCAACTGGAAAAACAATCTTAATTAATCTTACGTAACAACTAATTACTTTAATTACTTTCTTACTACGATTTGCATATCATAGATCTTTTTATCAGACATTAAAAAACTGCTATGAATATTTCATACAATGGATTTATTTTGCAATTTTTTTTGCGAATTTGTATGGAGCCACTCACTGGTTTGTGGTATATGGGGAAAATCCGGATTAACGACAAAAAAATTAAAAATCAAATATGATAACCTTGATGATGGAACGCTGGATGAAAATGCACTCAATTTTCGAATTTCGAGTCATGCGAATATTTTCAACGTGCATTAATGCCGACGCTTCACTTTCATCATAAATCGCATTAAAAACAGAAATTTTCAATCTCCAGTGTTTGCTGTTGTTGGCATTTGCATGGGACGCTCGAGGGATTCGATGCAAATGGCTTGGAAGATTCGAATTGTTCCATGCTTCCTCGTTTTTCGATCAGCGCCCATCGTCAAATATTTAATAAGCAGCAATAATCGATGCCAATAAATCACTGCCTCACATGGGATGCAAATATAATGCTAATTGATGTTATTTTTCCTGATGAGGATGTATTTTTCATCCGATGCGTTTGTCATTGCATGTGATTAATTCGCGAACATTTGCATATTCATAGTTAATAAATTTAGATTGGATTCACGAGGCGTAAAATTAATTAAATAAAATTTGCAATAAAATCACCAATAAAACTCGCAAAATCGACAAAGTTTGTTTCGAGCAGACAATCAAATATTCAAATTTTAAAACATCTAAGAAATTTCGTGAAACAATCATTTAAACTTTAAAGTTGCAAGTGAAGAGCAAAATCTTCAGAATGCTGAACCTGCATCTGTGTTTGAAGTGTTGGTGATAAAACTTGGGGAATATATCCTGGAAATGCATCCAAGAAACCCATTCGAATGCAAGTTTGGCATTTGGCTTTCCACCGAAAAGCTTATCACTTCACAGAGGAACTCAAGCGTCGATAACAAATCTTTCGGAATTCAATTCGCATCGGTAATAAGATTTGGCAACTCAATTACCAAAAGACGCAGAAATCTCCCGCCAGTGTTGGCATGCAATTTATTGAAAGTTTTAATGAATGTTGTTTATGCCACCCCGAACAATAATTGCAAATCTCGGAGAAGTCACATATTGTCGCATGGAGCGGGTTGATTTAAACGAACGAAACTATCCCACGAGAGGCATGTAAACCATAACATATATTACAAATGAAAACTCGAAGTTGGGATGTGAAATGAGAAGGATTCGGTGCAAATATGTCTGAATTCGGGGACCAAGGCGTTAATTATTCGTATCCTAGTTGTTGATGCATACCATTAGAATGAGTTGTATGCAAAGTTTGTTCATAATGGAAGATCATCAAAGTTGAACCCGACACCTTCTTCAGATGGTTCTTTGGTGGATTGGTAAAATTGCACATCGGGGATGTTTCAGAAGGATAACGAAAATGTTTGGTAAATTCATAATATTTCAATGATTCGATCATGTATAATAAATTCTTTTTATTTGTTGCTATGGTAATGAAAATATTGAATGGAAATTTCGAAATTAATTGGATACTTAAATTTAAAATTTAATTTCAGCTGAAACTGATTATTTTCCTATCATTTAATATAATTACAAGTAACTCAAGAAGATTTATTGTTTATTAGAGTAATTTTGTGTCATTTAATGAAGAAATGGTACAATGATATCAAATGATATCAAACTCTTCTTATGACAATAAACACTCTTTGGAAATTTGTTGAGTACTTTTTGAAGGAGAAAATAAATTTGAAATTGAAAAATTGCTTAAAAAAAATTTGGGATTAACATTTAATTTGTAATTTTCTTCATCCCAGATTTTCCTGATTTTTCTTTATCCTGATTTATAGTCACTTTAAATACATATTAATATATAAATGATTCGATCTTGTATAATAAATTTGGTTTTGTTGTTTCTATTGCAATGAAAATATTGAATTGAAATTTGGACATTTATTGGATTCTTGAATTTAAAATTTAATTTCAGCTAAAATTGATTATTTCAATTTCATTTCATTTAATATAATTACAAGTAACTCAAGAAGATTTATAATTTTTTGGAGTAATTTTGTGTCATTAAATGAAGAAATCGTATAATGATATCAAAAAATATCAAACTCTTTTTATGACAACAAAAACTCTTTGGAAATTTGTTGAGTACTTATTGAATTAGAAAATAAGAAAATAAATTTTAAATGGAAAAACGAATTTGTAATAGCTTTTCCTTCATCCCAGATTTTCCTCATTTTTCTTTCTTATCCTGATTTATAGTTACTTATTTTTAACCATCCAATTATTTATGGATTGAAGTTTTTCTTCAATGGGAATTTTTCAATATACGTACTACAAAAGCTATTGTACATGAAGAAAATTTTTAATATTGTAGTTATCCTTTGATCTGATATTATCTATCATGGAATATCAAGAATAAAATGTTAACATTTTCAAGAAATATAATTTTGCTCAAAATATAATTTTTGTGTTGTTGTAACAACTTGCACTATTTTTGCACTAAAACTATTCGTTCATCAACTTATTATTTGAAGATACGTTTCACCAATAAAAATCAAATATCCTTGAAAATTTATTGGATACTTATCGAATTGAGAAATTTATTTGAAATTACATGTTATCCTTTAAAGGAACAACCAATAAAAATAATTACAACTAAAATAAGATTCACAATCCCAATAGATTTTATTTGTGCAATTTTGGATCATCCAGCAAAACGTGAGCAATGAATAAAGTTTACTGGTTGTACTAAATCCGTAATGAGGACACAAAAGCAAAAATGGATGTGCGCTGAAGCACTTAATGAAATTTGTACGAAAGGATTTTATCTGACAGTCAAAGACTTCTCCGGAAGTCGAGAATTCGTCGACGTGGTGCGGAAATGCACCAACCAAAATTGCTTACCCTTCCACCATGAAACAATGAACACCCCCGACCGGGATAATCAACGTGAAAGCACCCCGAGATAAAAACGAACCGAGGAAGATTTGCGAACGTCGCTTTGTCGAGATGACATCAATGCGCGCGAAGAAACTATCCCATGCGCGCATAAATTACACATCGTCATGTACGTCAGTTATTCAATTCGTGCGTGACGACTGCCTTCAATCATATCCGCAAACGGTGGCTGCGAAATGCTGACATCTTCGAGCGACAAGAACTCCAGAACGTAATACGTTGGGAACACTCATAAAATTGGTCATAAAACGCTCGCATTTCGATGCTTTACGATGGTATTTTAAAGCACACCAAGCGCATCATTGATTTCCGCCAAATTTATTACATTATAAAACTATTTCGCGTTTT
Organism: Aleochara sp. GC000083; assembly: GCA_030264555.1. Classification (NCBI taxonomy): domain Eukaryota; kingdom Metazoa; phylum Arthropoda; class Insecta; order Coleoptera; family Staphylinidae; genus Aleochara; species Aleochara sp. GC000083. The sequence continues at coordinate 29,538 of JARJDZ010001450.1, forward strand.
AATACACCCCCAACTAGTGGAAAACGTCTCGGTGAGTTCGGAAGTGAAATTTGTAAGGCAGCAAATTGCATTTTGCATTGTGTTGCTTTGAACCGCCAAGAAACTCCGCTCAAAGTCAAAGAGAAGATGCGGGTATGCGAAGACTCAATTGACTCTGTGGTGATGCTTGTTTGGTGGAATCAAAGTGCACATTTGAAGGAGTAACGATGCAGGGGAAATTAATTTCCATAATTGGAAAGAGGCAGCTGCGCAAAATGTTTGCAACAAACTCATTTCTTAAGGGAGAACAATAAACTATGGGGTTTATGAAGACTTGTCAGCGTTTCTTTGCAGTTTTACTCCCTGGTGGATGGAATGCAACAAGGATATCAGCTTAGTGATACGGATATGGTTGGTATTTTAGTGCAGCGGTTGAATTAAATGCACGTAACTTGTCAACGTGGAAAGTGCAAATATTGGCTTAACTAGAAGCAATGCCCTCTGACCATGGTGTAATTTATTTCATTCCTCTGTGGAGTGGTGGTTTTCATTTTCTACTTCAGTTGGCTTTTTAACGTTAAATTCCCGTTGGAAGTCGCGAAATTGTTGAAAGTTTTTTAGGTTTTCTGGAAATTGTTCAAGGATTCTTTTAGATGATGCACTGGTTATATTTTTTAAACAATGTTTCTTCAAGAATATTCTTGAAAATATATCAGTATCCTTTCATATGTCAGTTTCCTAATCAAGAAAGCAAAAATTAGCAAAAAGCTTTAAGGAGACCAAAAATTTTGCGAATTCTTCAACTACCAATAAGACTTCTTTTTCTTCTTCTTCTTCAGATTTTTTGAATACAGTTGATGCTGACCCATATGGGCTACTAATTTTTAAAATATGGTGCTAATAGATTCATTGGGTCAAAACCCATTTGTGTTTAATCTGCAAAAATTCGAACAATACTTCAACTCCAAATTCGACTGGATCGACCCAAATATTTAGGCTGCAGCTGTGAATGATCCATTTGGACTACAGATTTCACTTTTTGGCATTTTCATGATTATATCCTCTTCTAAATATGGTATAATTAGATCTACTGGATCATGGATCATTCAAGTTCAAATTGCAAAAATCCTACCTGAATCTTAATTCTAAAGTAAATTCGTTCAACCCAAATATTTGGATTACACTTATGGGTGACCCATGTGGGCTAATGATTTTATGTATGGCGTATTTTATGTCCATTTTATACTCTAACACATGGTGTAAATTAATCTACCAGATCAAGAACAATTCGCCCTCAATCAGCAAAAATCATTGCAGGACCTCAAATCTAAATTCCAAAGTCTTTCTTCTAAAATCTTTGGATTAGAGTTGTCGATGACCCATATAGACCACTGACCTTTCATTTTCGGTAACATCATGTCTATTTCATCCTCTAACACATGGTTTGATTTGGAACCATCGGGTCAAAGGGTCATTCGTCCTCAATCTGCAAAAATCCTTGAAGTACTTCAATTTCAAATTCGACTTCCAAAATGGGTTTATTTTGGATTGCATTTATAGATAACCCATGTGGACCACTAACTTCACAATTATGGTAACCTAATGTCCATTTCATTCCTTAAAAAAAATGAAGTTATTGGATCCATGGAGTCAAACGAGATTCACACTAAATTAGCAAAAATCTTTGCAGTCAGGAAATTAAATTTCTGACTTGGAAAAATACCATATCAATGATGTTTCTAACCATGTAAATTGGGTCTACCATCGAACCAAATATTGAAACCCATGATTCAAATACAGAAATTATGAAAACATCAAATTAAAGATATCCTTTGTAACTTTTGACAATTCCTCTTCTTCGAAGAGATCCATAGCATGTTGAATTTCAGAATCCAACATTGTACATGTTCCCTGAATAAATAATTGCTTCCACATCAGAAAATACACAAACGGATGCATAGAACGAATCATGACAAGAACTTGCTAAAATTTGCAACCATATCAGTTACTTATAGTACCACAATTACTCGTTTGCTACAATGAGGACCGAATGAAGACCTTCCATCATGAATCTGCAGGACGATATCAGTCGTCCATTCAGACCAACCACCCTCCAGCGAATACTTAAGGAAATTAGCGAAATGCAAGTTTCATGTACGACTTCTCCCATCTAATAAAGTATTTAGCGAGCAGTCGAGTGTACCACTAGTTCGCAAAAGAGTTCCTCGCAGAGTTCGCCTTGTGCCATTGGGAACGCAACTTGTTAAGTGTCCCTTCGGGAATCGGAAGGAAGCTCCGAAGTACATTTAAGACGTACACCAAATTATACGCCATCTTAATGAATCGCAAATGCGATTTGCAAGCGTCCATGCTCCATACATAAAATATGTCTCAATTTAGTAATTCAATTTTTGCTCATTTACTCAAACACGATATCATATAATATCATTACAATAAATCTTCCTGGGAATAAAATGAAAGTATCATAGTTACCAACTCATAAATTTTAAAGAAGCTTCAAGAATTCCTTCAGAAATCCTTGTGGGATGTTGCAATATTGTCGAAAAGATTCACTCCCATCAAAAGATTTCTTAATAGTATTTCATATCTTTCGGGATCATGAGGGAAGACAAAAGTTTCTCTTCAATGCGACCGAGTGCAATTTATTCCAAAATAGAGCCTCTCAAACGAATATATGTTTACCAGCGTACATTCGGGCCAAATGTGTCAAGCGAGAGACTGCCCAAAAAGGCTTCGCCACGCTAGATCGCCTTCCAGGCTTTGATTTATGTTCCTGCAGGAAGAGTGGACTCCACCTACGATATTGGCTTGTGACACGCCGTCAACATGACCTTTCGCGTTCTTTCGCTTCTTTGCCAGCCACATCTAAAGATATATTAATGCCTATATCATTCCATCCATGCGCACATAAATTCTGCGAGGTTTTTCTCCGTTGGTTGGAAAATGCTGGAATCATCGGAAATCGACTGACGGTTTTGATGACTTTTTAGTTATCGGTTAAAATCCTGTTGCTTTTTCATGTATTTGTCAAATTGCCAGTCTTTTAACATGACCCAAAATTTTCCAGTTTTTTTTTGATTGTTCATCATATTTCATGTACAAATTATAAAATTATAAAAAAATGTGTATTGCAATGTATAAATTCCAAAAATATTTTCTGAAATTTTTAAAATTATCCTTGATGTTAGAAAGTCTTTATATATTAGTTGTAACTATAAATGGCGCAAAATTGAAAATTCAAGTGACGAAGAAATAAATTACAAACTATTCCTGAGTGCGAAACGACGCAAATTCAATTACCGGGAAACTTGAGCGTGTAAAATGAATTGTGAATGAAAATGGATTAAGCACATGAAGCTAATTTGCAACGAGTGCGACACTCGAATCATTGTCGTTTTTTATTTCGATGCAATTAACCAATTTGAGCGCTACATTGATCGCGAATCGCATCAGTCCTTTTATCAGTTTCGACTTCATTAGTCTGCAATCTTCCACTGTCCATCCTCATTACACTAATCACATTATCCTCGACGGAAAAAGGCCGGACTAAAAATGCAGAAATGCTGGAGCTGAAAAGTCAACTGGAAATTTATTGATTGAGGACGCCCTTTCGACCGGTTCCCTGCTATCAATTACGCCTTTAAGGAGGTCCTGGGTTCCTCCAGGAAATGGCACTTCTATATTTGAGTACGCAAGGGATGACTCCAACTCGGAAATGTCGACCGATGATAAGGACATCCGGTTGATCGCATTTTGTATGCCATCCATCATTTGCTAAAAGCTTCCAAATTAGATGTGCGAAATTTGGCACACTGCATGGAAATATCATGCTTCCAGAAAAACATCATCCAGCAAATAAATAAAAAATCGATTGGTGTAAACATGACTTATGGGTGGATATAAAACGGGATGTAATTCAGTGATGACAGTTTTGCCTGTCGCTGGCTAACAAACCGGAAACACAATCGAAAAACTCTCAGCGCAAGGCGAAACTATATGGCGTCTTGCGATGCGCGAGTAACACAATCCGTGCGCGAATTTTTGCGCGAGCACCTTTCCCGTTCGTCGGCAGAGTTTTTCGGGCGCGTTGGGAAATCGCGCGGAAAAACGAGCCGAGCGTATTGAGAGAGAGATTTCGCTCGGTGTGGCCATTATAATATATCATGGCGGCGGCGTCGCCGCAACAACAATGTTTCCGAAGGAAGGCGAGGCTAATGGCAAGGCAGCACTTATTCGTTATTTGGGCGAACATTTATATCGATGCATAACCGTAAACATGCAATGAATCATGTATTTTACACCCAATACATGTCAATTTCCCGTTGGATACGCAAACAGTCTGACGTCTGGTGCTAATAAACGATCGAATCGAGCAGTCTTTCCGTCTAACATTGTATATACATTGTGACTACATTGTAGTTGATAGTTTATTTTTCATATTTCATATCCATATTCCATGCAAATTTTAATGGATCTATTTGANTTTTTCGCTCGTTTAACTGCGTATAACTTTTAAACGATTGCACCAATTAAACTAAAGTTAGAACCAAATTGTAGGTCTTGATGAGCACTTTACAACAATCTATAGGTTTATGCCCTTTTGGCAATTGGGGGAGCAGAAATCGCGTTCAAAGAAAAAAATTGAAAAAAAAGTTTGTAGCGAAAAAACCGATATGAAATTGCTAAAATCGCTCGAGTTTTCAAAATTTTTCATATCTCCGTAACTAATGGACCGATTTGGATGATTCAAAGGGCATTTATCATAATTTGACGAAAAAATAACATTGGTGATGGTCCCGAATCTCTACGGGATTCGGAAATACCCGAACATAAAAAATGGGGTCCTAAAAATGCAAAATGTTCGCTTTTTTTCGCTCGTTTAACTGCGTATAACTTTTAAACTATTGCACCAATTAAACAAAAGTTAGAACCAAATTGTAGGTCTTGGTGAGCTCTTTACAAAAATCTATAGGTTTATGCCCTTTTGATAATTGGGAGAGCAGAAATCGCGTTTAAAGAAAAAAATTGAAAAAAAAGTTTGTTGCGAAAAAACCGATATGAAATTGCTAAAATCGCTCGAGTTTTCAAAAATTTTTATATCTCCGAAACTAATGGACCGATTTGGATGATTCAAAGGGCATTTACCATATTTTGACGAAAAAATAACAGTGGTCATGGTCCCGAATCTCTGCGGAATTCGGAAATACCTGAACATAAAAAATGGGGTTCCAAAAATGCAAAATTTTCGCTTTTTTCGCACATTAAACCAAAACGAGCACTAAAAGCACCTGGTATTTTTGCACAGCGCGCTTAAATAAGTTTTCACTTCGAAAAAGGGAGATTGCTTGAAAAACAAAATCTCAAATGAATACAAATGACACTCTGTGTTCGGACATGAGAATGAATCGGAGTAAACAAAGCTCTTAATTATTAGCGTTTTAGCGCGTGCCTCGGGGACGGACGAATTCGGCAAGGTAGAAAGTCGAGAACTGATCGCCTGGAATCCAGATAAATTGAGGCGTTGTCGGGACGTGCATCCCCTTAACCTCGAGCCAAGCGGATGGCGGTGTAACAAGATTAAGCAGGTAAATGGAGGCGGTCGTATAAGTTACGTGTAAAAATGAGGGTGCTATGTTCGAGGCTTTCTTCTACGCTGGTAGAAAAACACAAAACATGCATCCTCCATAGCACACACCATCCCAGAATCCAGGTTGCCGCCACCTTTTTCCCTCATACAAGAGATTTAGACATAAATATTCATTTAGCCCAACATTAATATCACGGATGTTGGGGCCGCACTCTCAGCTTCTTTCAGCATGCGCCCCGACATTAAGCTAAACATAACTAATGCACCTTGAGGGGGCACAAAAAATTTAATCATGTTGAACCCATTTTTTGCATACGTTAATTACAATAGCCCTGTGTCAGTCCAACCAGTCAAGGTTCTTTTGCATATTCGTGTACTCAATATCAATCAGGACATCGGACGCATTCAGCAGGGAAGAAAGGTCAAACCCACCTCCAAAGGCTGGACCCATCGATTTGGGGGATGGTGAATAACGATGCTTAATGCATATTGATGGATCGTTGGGAGCTGTGAACGTTGGCGCTGATTAATAAACATGGTTTTCATTAGACTGGGCTTTCCAGAGACCATGATGGAGGCTTCAGCACCATGGGAGGGATACAGGATAGTGGGACGACACAATGAGGAGCGATGGATTGAGTCGTATCGATGAAATGATTCAGGTACGATGTCCCAGGAAAGGATCCGTCGATTAAATTACATCTTTTGGGTTGGGATGACTCAAAGGTAATGAAAGAATAATGCAAGGATCGTTTTCTTGATGTTACGATGGTAGGATCAAGTAACCTCTGGGGGTTTGTTTCAATGGAATACATTTTTCTAAAGACATAATGCCTAGAGGAAGGTTTCTTATCTTTTTGTTGTAACAAACAGAAGTTTTCTGCATTTTTAAGGACTATTTCTTGTAGGTAGCAGCTCTTAAAGAAAACAGGAAAAATCGAATCTGCACCTTTTTCATTTTCATTTCTAATTTCTGAGATCCCTGATTTTCAATAACTAATACCCCTTAAATAGAAGTATACATAAAAGAATTTTGGAAAATTTATGAACACATCTTGCAAATGAAGTTCAACGTCCATAAAGCAAAAGGAAAAACGCACAAAATTGCAGTCTGAATATTTGAGGACAACTTTATAGCCAGTTATATCTCACTATCTTTCCGCGCGTACAAGACCGGAAGTACATGCATATGAAATTCCGGCATGTACCTGACAAGCGCGCGGAATTTCCCAGCCAACTTCTGAGACTTTCATCACTCCGTCGCTAGGCCACTAAATTTCAGGACTTTGAAACTACTTACGTGCACTTGCCAGCTCAAATATTAAATAAATTGGCCGTGATATATGGATTTAAAATGAGGACTCTCTTCCTCTCCCGGAAGTGCCCGCTTGTCTACAAAATGGAACGGTCCCATTTCATTGAGTGCTTCGAATGTAATTCCCTTAATCCACTTCTCGCTGCGACAAAAATGTAACAAAGGAAAGCTCATTGATGATAGAGGCGGGATCGATACGGACCATCGATACTTTTAGCATTTAGCATCTAATTGAATATCCTTTGAGCCAATTTCGAATCCTAGGAACTGCTGATTGATTCGAACACACCATTTCTGCGAAAATTATATTCCCATTCTAAAGTTCAAAGCTTTAGTAGAAGAGATGATGCGACGAGCGTAAATTAAGCGCGAATTATCCCGTAATTTACATTCGAGTCCTGGAAGCGAGCACGCAGAAAATGAGCGCGGTTGATGAGCGAAAGAAAAATGGATCTTATACAATCGGACGGCGCCTCAAACGACGGCAAACGGAAATAAAGCCATTCCATTCGCAGGTCGCGTTTATGTTTGAAGTAATTGATAAATTTCTCGTGGGAATCGCACGCACCTCAGCGATTTCATCCCCGTTATGAACGAAGCCGGTCTTTTCTATTCTATTACCTCATCCACTCATTCTTTTCGCGCTCTTAGGGATTTTCCTTGGAGGCATCATTTTCGTACGTTCCGCCTTCACTTTATATCGCGTTTCTTCGAAGCCGTCCTTCGAGCATTCAAGGACTATTCGGAAAAGTCAAATGTTGATATGAGATATTTTTCTTCTTTTCGCATTTTGTTCCCGAAGAAAATATTGTAGTACTACGTGACATTTTCGGATGTGGGTGTATGTTGACATGCAATGGATGCAAAATAGAAATGCATATTTATTTTCCCACATATGAAGTTCGAAGAAACCGGTGAAAATTCGGTGAGTTTTGTTGGATAAACTTTCTTGTTAGCAAAATAGCAAATTCCAAGAAGCTTGTATAATCAAGTTTGTTCGCGAACACGACATGTATTCGAACGACACATGCAAATCACCATCGAAGCATGATGTAATTGCGAACATTGAATCGCAATCGCGAATTCGCGCCAATAAATTGCTCAATCCGCGCGCGTTTTCGGAATGAGGAGGGTTGGTATCATAACGAGTATTGACATCTTGTCGCATTCAATGCTCAACGTGTTCAGCGATTTGTATGCGCGACACGTTCGCGAATATTTGCATTTTTCCTGTTTCGCATTTAACAACGTCACTATTACGTGGAATATTCGACGATTCGGTCGGTCATCCACATTTCATGCCCCCCAAAAAAACGAAACAAAAATAAAATCATCCGAGCGGTTTCCCAGCGCGCAAATAAATGTTGCAATAAATACAACTGCAAATTTCAGCATTTTAATGTCGATGGGTAATTGCCAGTAGTAAAAAATATGCTCGCAAAACTCCATCAACAAAAATCTAAATCGACAAAAAACGCATTTCAAACGTCATCACAGGTAGAAAAACGTTAGAAGGCCCAGAAGCTTAATTAAATTCGAAATTAAAAAATTAATTAATAAGCAAACTTGAAGACGCGCTTAAAGCAGCCCCTACGTCATCAAAGGCGAACTTAAGACGGCGGCAAAAAATGCGAAAACAAAACGAAAACTGACGAGAAACTTGGAAGAAAATGCCAATACGCATGGAAATAAGGAAAACTTACGAGGCTGGGGAAAAAAAGATGCGATGAAAAATGCTGCAAAGGCGTCAGAACTTTATAAGCCTAAAAGCCCGGAGGGCAGTCAGCCAGAAGTTCTTGCGGGGGCGGCAGCGACTTCTTGACGCCAACCGCCTCCACTTCTTGCAGCTCATCAAAAACATATTTTTCTCGGTCGCGATGCGACGCGATTATAATGACCCGGGAATAGGACAAACTTTCGTTGCGTATTCATTAAATGCGATGATCAACAAGCTGCGTTGCTTGGCGAGCATCACCAAGAAAAAAGTTTTCCTCATGAAAGACAACATATCGGATGTTCCAAACACTATGAAGCTGGGTGATGAATATGAAAATTGATATATCAAGATAACGACCCAATCGATCGATGCGATGGATGGTGTGAGAGTGCTTTCAGAGCTCTGGATTGACTCTTCAGATGCATTCTTTTTATTATCGACACTATGTCGAGGATGCTGATGATGGCATGAGTGCACCCGAGGTGTTTTTTTTTGCAAAGCGTTCCATCGATGCCGGGGGCGGCAGTCAACGTCCAACAGAGTTATGAGGGCGCGTCCAAGTTATCACACTTCCGGCTGGGGAAATTAATTAAAATCCTCTGATGTGCTTCACTTTGACTTGCGAATGCATAAAAGTGCTAGTTAGAGATTTCATTAACAATGGGGATTAATCAAATTAAAAATTTTCCGAGTCAGGGCTTAAATCAATCATATTTTCAATTTATATACCCTATTTTAATTATCAATTAATAATTTATAAACAAACCGACAGTAAAACTTGTAAATCTGGATATTTATCGATAATTATATGATAAACAAATGGTGAAAATTTGAAAACAATCGGAGTGGCCGTTTTTAAGATATTAACAAAACTAAATAGAGATATATGTTTATTTGATAAGCAAAATTACTATGGAAATGAATCAACAAAATGTACGAGTTTTCTATAAAAAACGAGGACCCTAAGAAATGTTTATAATTAACGTTTGTTCTGAAGTTAGAAATGACAATTTCATAAACAACAAGTATTTGAAAGTGCAAAATTTAAAATGCTAAAAGCAAAAGACTTACAACCCGGATGGACACGACCTAACTAACCAAGACTTACAACCCTATGATGGCAACGACCAACTGACGATTGGAACGTTATGGACACAACACGGCATCTGGGC
>JARJDZ010001451.1:0-24267 GCA_030264555.1 Aleochara sp. GC000083
GATATCAATTGATAATTTAACTGATAATAACTTTGCAATATTATTGAAAATATTACATGTGATACATGAAATCAATCTAGAATTTTATCCTCTTTCGAATGGAGTAAAAAAATATGGTGTGTTCCATTTAAAAAAACATAACTTTGGTCCGTATTTTTTTTTGTGTGTCATTCTTTTGTTTTTCTGAGAGAATGTTATAAAACTAGAGATTAATATCTATAAGTATGCCAAATTTCATGAAGAAATTCTGAAAAATGAAGGAGATAAAGGGGATGGACACGATAGCTGAGACAGCCTGTATACAAAATCTCCGACTAATAATTCTTAGTTACCAATCTTACGTTTTCTGAAACTGTATGAATCTTTTGTAACAATCGCTTTTAAACAAGACTATTAACATAAAAATAACTATTTTGATATTCAAGAATTTGAAGCCATTAAATGATACAACTGCAATTTTTTACATGCTGGTTTGTGACATTGGTATTAACTGTAAATATTGTATATCTTTATTTACTCCAAATAAATATTCTTTGACGCTCAAAAATACTGATATATCATATTCAGTATCAGCCTTTCTCAGTGTCTCACTCTCTTTGATACTATAACTTTTGATGCAGCTTTGTGCCACTGGCAGTTCAGCTAAATAAGACCTCTTCTCTGAGGTGCTTATTATAAAAATGAATTATAACAATTTTAAAAACCTATAAACTTTTTGAATATATAAAAATAAAGCGAAATAAAAGTCCACTTCTATCAACTTTTATATTTATCATTTTAAGATTTGGAAATATACATAAATAACAAGTTTCAAAGTGATGTTGAAATCTTGAAAATGTGAAAAAAGCAAGTAAATGACATTTTCCATGAAAAGCAAGACCAGCTGGAAAAAGCAAACTATCCTCATTCATTCCATCAGCGAGAAAATTATCATGCATGACAAGAGTTTCATCTACATCGGTGTTTTTTATTCGTTACTTCATGAATAAGGAAAGGTTTTCTCATTTGCATTTCGCTACTTTCTCCCAATGTGTGCATATCTATTTATATATAAACGCGTAGTACCACTCAGCCACGTTTCGCTTCGTTCCGCCATGTTCATGAACATTTTGTTTTTGTTTTTGTTCCCTAACATTCCCCGTACTCACAGTGGGTGGATACATAATACGTGCACGATATTTTTAGGAAACGTTTTTCCCCGTTTGCATTGTTCCATTTTCACTCAGTCTCCTCTCTTGTGCATAGTCTCATACTTTTCATTCTCAAATTTGCAATTGTTCTACATAAGTCGACCGTTTTTTCTTGCATAAAAGAATTTGGACATGCGTTGTTATTTATTAGAGGATAATGTACTTTACATTAAGGCTGTGTTATAAAAGCAGTGTTATTTTATTACGTAAATTCGGATTTCATCTATATATACCTTTTGTGTTTAAAATGCCAAATTAAATATTTTTGAAATTTGAAATATGAAATTTATAACCAATGGATGAATGATACTATTGCAATGTTAGATCTTTCTTATTAACATAGTCTGCCAAGAATTATCCAAATTTAAAGATTTTACAAAAAATAGCAGCGTTTGGAAGTTGTTTGAAGACAATATTCAATGGTTATTTACTCGAAACCTAAAAGTTAACCCATTTAACAATACGTATCAATTCTTCAGCCCACATCATAACATCATTTCCGAAGCTTTCAATTTTTCAAATAGACATCATTTTCATTGCCAACAATAAAATTAAATGTCCTTACATTCAATATTTCCGACTGTTATACCAAATATGTAACTTTACTATTCAAAGTAATTTGTAGGGCCATCTTTGGTAATTCTTGCTTAATAGTCGCAAATGTATCTAAGAAATGAAGAAACATTAGACAGCTTTTCGGGCCTTAAAAAATAAATATCATATGAAACTCTCTTTTTAATTCACCAAATCTCTCCTGTACACAATCACAAATCTCCTTCTAACCTCCTTCAAGCTCAAAAAGCTAAATCAGAAGTTTAAAATATACTCATGTCCCGTTGTGCAAAACTGAATACCTGATTAATCATTGATTTTTGGATTTTTAATTAATGTTTAAGTATTGAATAACATTTTCAAATAATAATAAGTAATAGTAATAGAAAGTTATAATTAATTTTCTTTCTAATGTTTCAAGATTGACATCGTTTTATATCTTTAGCAGAAACAGTTTGCAATATAACTTAATAATTTTATTAAAACATAAGTAAAACTGCGATTGAAAATAAAATTAAATCACTTAAATCTCGCAATAAGTAGCTTACAGTTGGAAATATACATAATACTCTAATTTTAAATTGTTATAACTTTTGTTCTAATAGAACTACGTTTCCAATAAAATGTGATTTGAGTTTCTCGTGATGAAAAAAATCTTTCTAGAACATTTCGACCTTAATCTGACACAATTTTTCTTTGATAATTTTGATTTTTTGTAAATCAGCCTACATAATATTTATATTTTTGATAACACATGTAATAACATCGATTTAAAATTTCTTATTCTTTTGAATGATGCAAAAAAATATATTTTTGGCCCGTATCTCTGTTGTGTGTTGTTTCTTTCTTTCCGTAATAATAATAATAAAAGTAGATAAATTATTAGTATACCAAAAATCAAGAAGAAATTTTGAAAATTGAAGGAGATAAAGGAAAAGGACAAGTGAACTGGGACCGAATGCAATACAAGAAAGAAGGACAAAGGTTCTGATTTTTTTGAAAAGCAAAATCTCTCTTATACCGTTGCACAATTCGGAAGATTGATAACATGTGTCATTTCTGTTATTACATTGAGTAAATTATAGAAAATAGTATAAAAATAAAAAATACTAAAAATATCAAAGTTTATTTGCATCATATTTGTAGAAAGTAGTTAAATAAGGAATAAGTTATACGTTTGATGATTCAGCAACGAGAAGATTACATTTTTTATTTAATGCTACTTTGTTCAATTGTTTTCTATGACTATTCTGCAAATATGCCTACTTTCATTATATCTTTGCTCTATTAAGTAACATAACCCAACTTATTGGAGTTTAGTTAACGTTTTCTGTCCTTTTGTCCTTTTATTTCTTTGAGCAAACGTGATTAAACTAGGTAAATATTTGTATATACACAAAATTTACAAAAATTCATTTTGGCATTCTAGGATTATTTCTTGGACAGCATGCATTTGATTAAGGTATGGGTATCAGGATAACATAATAATAATTCAATGGGAATTATTTCCAATAACTATATCGACCCCGATAACTTCATCAATTCCCCCAAGACGCAGACAAATATATGTCAATTAAAATCAGATTTGAGCCTTAAATTTTCCGCCACGAAGAGCTTATCAAAAGTAACGAGTCGAGAATATTGTCGGCTGACTGTTGAGACAAAATAAATCTCGGATTAAAACATTCACATTAAACGTATGACGATAATTCCGGCGTCGCACTCCTTTGTATTGTAGTTAATATCCTCTTTTTGAAAGTCTGCACGCTACTTAGAGCGACGCTGCGGAGAAAAGCGTCTATCATGTTGCTTAGGATCTTAACGCTCCTTGGCAGCTTCGTCGTCTACCTGGCGTGGCGGTTCATAGGTGCGTTGCGCTTGATAAGTTGCCAGTAAGTAGGCTTAAGGTGCTAGTAAAGACGAAGTAATTCGCAGCCGACTATTGCTTTCTTTGCCACCTTTATCGCTACTATATTCGCGTTGGCAGAAGGCAGCAGACGCTGTGTGCGCGCACGAACAACAAAATACGCCACCGTCGTCGTGTACCAGCAGACACGTTGGATTACCGAAAGGATTTTCTCTTTTCAAATGGATATATACATGTATATCTTGAGGGATATATATTCCACCTTCAGCCATTCGTAGACGTTCGTACACGTCAAACTACGTATCTTACCTATAAGTACAAAAATACCCTGTTGCAATTTGCGGTGTTTTCGTTCGAATTGTAAATTGCAACTAGACAATCCCGCTGTATTTTCTCTTCTTTGTTTTGCAATTGGACGTTTTCATTGAACACATAAAGGACATGAAGCTTCCACGTTGTTGTCTGATTTTGTGTAACATCTAGTGTATTTTCAGCAAGTACGAAGTGCGAATGTATTACACCTCTCAACAGCAATATGCCAAGCACATCGCTTTTCCTTGATTTATTAAACTTAGATACTGCAGGATTTCGCTTTAATTAAAGCATGCCATCGCAACGTCGACCAACCGAGACGGATGCCCTTCATGCGAATTGACCTGTGAGAGCGCTTCTTCTTTCGGCTTCAACGCAACAATATTCTGCCGCGCTGTACTTCGTTTGATGTGTTGATTGTTGCGAAAGGTATTGGCTTGCTTGTTCCGGATGCGAATAGATACAGTAGCGTTCTAGTCGGGTTTATCCGTGCGAATTTATTAAATAAATAATGACAGATTTATGAGAGCGCATGTATCAAGGGAGAACGGTTACGCTGCAAACGTAGAATATATTTGCGTCGAAGCGGCAATAATTATCTGACAATGAGTACGTATCCATTAGACAAACGGAATATGTGAAAGCAATTTAATTATGCAAATTTTGCAGCTTCTTCATGTTACAGTTTTTGATATGAGAACAAGTATTAAAATACATATTAAAAACGACTGGGTTCATGATTTTTCTCTTCGTATATCCCAATAATGGCACTTGAATGACAGAATTTAATTATACTAGGAGTTTCATGTACATGTTTCATTGTATTTTTTTCCAATCAATAATTTAATGATTTTCTTATTTTCGATGCTGCAATTATAATGTAGTATTTTCAGTCCAAATCATCGTTATTCTAGTTAATGAACCCGTTAACTACCTACAGAATTAAATACCGGAAACGGAAGTCGATAGATTAATTATGTAATAATTGCTATGACTACATAATCCTCTCTAGAATCATCAAATATATCTTAGTAAACTTGATGCTTTATGTTCAAAACAAAAATGTTATATCCTAAAAATAAAGGACGATTTCTTTCTTGTACTGAAATTAAAAGTGTAGCCTTTGAAACAAAACGTTACACTTGTTTCGTACATAAATAACTACTAAAAGTATGTGAATTACTGTTAACATATTGCAACCATATAATAATAATAATTTGTTTAAAGTTATTAGGAATGATGATTAAAATTTATAGCAATGTTTATTGTGAAAAAATGAAATCAATAATGTAGATACGTATTTATACTTTTTCCAGAGACAGAGAGCAGTGATTTAAAGTTTACAAACTTTAGAATGGATTTCTAATTTTCTGTCAATTTCCAAATATTATAATTGTGGGTATTACTTTTGCTACGATAGAATAGATGATGGATAATCTTGGCATAAAAGTATTCGACCCTAAAACCACTCCTGATTGGGAAAAGTATAGATAGCTACACAAAATTTAAAAATGCTTGGAAAAAATTTACAACGTGGGGTTACTATTTTTTTAAATTTACATCTAGTGTGAGTATTTTTGTTAGTATCATTTTAATGATTGCTGGAAAATAAATTTTTAATATTTATGCTTTTAGAATTTATTAATTTATTGAACACTGCTTATTATTGTATAATTTGAGAATATTAGTAAAAATATCAAATCTTTCCTGCTAATTAACAGCTTCTAAGACTTCTAAGTATTTCTAAGA
Organism: Aleochara sp. GC000083; assembly: GCA_030264555.1. NCBI lineage: Eukaryota > Metazoa > Arthropoda > Insecta > Coleoptera > Staphylinidae > Aleochara > Aleochara sp. GC000083. The sequence goes on from JARJDZ010001451.1 coordinate 5,671, forward strand.
TTATGTAACATAATAAATGTAACTCAAATTTGTCCCAAAGCTTTTATGTGCTATCTGCATGGGAGAATTTAATTAATACCTGGACATTAATTAAATTTGAGTGCCATAATGACTCAAAATATTTCACGTCAACTGATAGCGATGACTTTACGAGCTTACGAACAGTGTTCGTATTTATCTTAAATTTCTTTTATATTTTACTCCCCTTCAAAAAAGCTGTGCGAATTCTTTCCACCTCTTTGTTGAAATTTCTTCTTCTCGATCTTTTTTTCCTGGTATACATGCTAATATCAAGGGAAATTTATTCCGATGGATGCTGCGGGCAGTAATTGATTCTCAAGCGCCGTGATTCACAGTGTTGGTGTTCATTAAAATGCAATTATTTGTTCCTTAATCTTGTTAATTAGGAGAGGAATAGCAATATAATGGCCAACATTGATGTTTTGACTGCAAGTTAATGATGTATTTTGTACACTTTTCAGGTAGAAACAATGGAAGTGTTGTTTTTCCAATTAAGATGTGATCCGACACCCGGCTTTAATTGGACGCAATTCTGTTTCTGTATTGTGATTGTTTGAACTTACCTCCTAATATATACAATCCACTAGCAATGAGAGTTTTATTGTCGCCAATACAGTGGCCCAGTAACGAAAAGAAGAAGCCGAATAACAATAAACCAACGGCCGCTCCTGATAGAACTGTGCAAATTCTGAAACAAATAAATTAATTTTAGTTGTTATTCCAAAAAAGATATAATACACAGAGTAATAATGAAACAAAATGTTTATAGGCAATTTAATATACATTATATCATCTGAATTAAATTTTAAATAATGATATAAAACTATACATTTTTTGTTGGGTATCTATAATTTTTATCTTACTAGAGCTAGTAATTATTATATATGCTATGTTATTAGTGACTGAAATTTAATATTAGAAAATGTGATATCAGGAATTGACGTAACAATTTTGGATTTTGTGGCTTTTTGGAATATTATACCAAGTTCCTCTGATAAAAAACGAGTTTTAAAATCCTACTTTATAGTATTTGACTACGTGAATTGTATTCAATTACATGAGCAAATGAGCCGTTTATTTTAAAAGTGGATTTTCTTCATTTTCAATTTTTCCCGATTAGCATGTCTTGATGATCTACAATTTTATATTGTTTTTCAGTTAAGCATTTCCTTCCGGTTGATATCAGGTTGATTATAATCCGAGCAAAAACAATTATGTTTTGACGCATAAGTCTTCCGAGTCAATTTAAAATAATGAACAATACTTTTTAACACCAAGGAAATACGGAAATATTGTATTGACACTAGTGTTTAAAAATAATGGACAAATTACAACAGCAATATTAAGGGACATTAGTGTAGTATTACAAAATACTACCGAAATATCATGATTTCTTCAAATCCTTTTCTCACGCATGAAATGTAGACAAGAAATAGATTAAACAATTAATTTTGTACATTTTATATCATAAATTTATAGATATGCAAAATGTTATATTGAAAAAGGTTGTTAATTTTAAAAGTGGCCAAGTTCATTCTCCGTAAGAAAAGGCACATTAATAATGAAACAATTTTCATTATTTTAGTAGGAAATATAAATTTAATACGCTTAGATATATTTAAGCAATATGTTTTATTACTGTATTATATGTTAATTATTAAATTTATTGAAATGCAAAACATTAAACATCTTGATTTCAAAATAAACGGCTAAAATATCTTTCACAATAATATTAAATTCCATATTTTGATTCAATTTATATTGCTCAATACTATTATTTGCACGTAATATATTTAGAACTTTATTTGGCAGTTAGCTAATTGGTATCCTAGAAGTAGAATTGACATGGGAGCGTAGAAACAGTTAACATATGATTCAGTTCTGAAACTGCGAACTTGCCAATTTAATAGTGTGTATTTCCATATTCTGCCCCATTGCAACTTTGCAATCGCAACTCGGCTCTCTTACACTATATACCTGTTGGGTTCTGAAAATTCCTGCAGGTGCAATTAAATATTTTGTTCCACTTTGCAAAGCTTTGGAGTTTCGCCTTTGTTTCGTACGAGAGTTCGCAAATTCCCACATGAAATTGGAGTAATATGTCTGGTCATATGTATTTATAAATAAATAATTCAACAAATTCAGGATTATATGCGAGTAAACATACAGGACTCCCAGGACAACTATCACATAAAGAGTATGACTAAGATATACAAAATAAAGATCACTTTAGACTTTTGTAAAATATTTGCTTACTCTTATGCCTACCCTGTATAAAGTGGGCAGTTGCTATGAAATGGAATTGTTTAAAACAGCATGTCGACTCGTATCTAGTCGACTGCTCTATATCACTTTAGCGACTCCTTGGGGATTATCATGCATGTAATATCTAGTGTTGGACGATGTACGTCCTAACTCAACTTTACAAGCATATGTAAATATGGATGTATCACCAATCCCCCCCATATCACTCATGTATGCACATACCTGGAGTATATTTCGCATCATTCCTTCACAATTCCATCTCGTGCCCGAAGAATATTCGCTTTTCAAATATTTCACGTTGAATGAGAATTTATTGCTGTAAGAATTTCATGCGGGAATATATCCATCCTGTGAGGCGAGCAGGACCTCATCGGCCGCCATGTATATCGGAGCGGAAAGTGTTAACTTACTTAGCACAACTGGCAAGCCATTATTTATACGGCGCTATTAGATTCTGATGATTTGGTACGACTGTACACTCATATGATATATTAACGGTGAGATGTGTGGGTGGGTTGAAAGCATTGGCAAGCAGTGAAGGACCCCCTTTGGTACATGCTCATATGAGCAGCACCACAGCGCCAACCGCATAAGGGTGGCTGCAAGCACGTAAATTCGGTCTGCTTCACAGAATTCCGTGTCTATAATTCAATTAATCAGACAATTATATCGTATCATTTTAGTACGCCAAGGGGGTCGGCGTCGCTGAGGCGTAATGCTCGTATGTGTGTGATTCGGTTCGTTATTATCTGCGCTGACTTGAACAAGCACACTGCCATATTGATTTATGACAATTAATGAAATTTATTAGTATTAACACGTTACACCATCTCGCTGTACACGATTTTCCGAAGTGATATTCTCACCTAACCTAACGACAAGAATGGCCGGGGCTTTTCATTGTGTTGGTATTGTTGCAACGGGTTTTGCAAGAAAATTTTAGATTTCAACTGTATGAAATTGACTTCATTGGTTGATAGTTTACCATACATATTGGGTCGTTCGTTTCTTTGTGGAAATGAAAGACACTTTTCATATAATAAACGAATACTTTTTAAATTGTGTATTGAATATTCTGGTCCAATACAATTTGTTATCTTCCTCTTAATAGAATATTCCACGCTCAAAAAATTGCGAAATTTAGCGAACGAGTTCTGACACTAGCGCACTATCAAAACACCTCCTAAATTTTCTTTCTGGCTTGAACAAATTGAATAAATTTATAAGATTAAGTGTGAAGAAGGGTGCAAAAATACAATTAAATCCTCTGTCAGGAAAAAACGAAATGACTTTCTGAACAACCCAATATTAGAAATATTGCATGAGTAATTTTAAATAATTACTACATACACAATTTTGTATTAATCGTATCGTTATTGCATTTTCAGGATAAACAAACTTACAGGATATCATTGTCGCAACAAAACACATTGTCCAAGACATTGAAAATTTGTTAGTACACTTTAATTCCGTCTCAATATATCGAAATAATAGCTGAGAATAAGATATGGACATTACGAGAATGTTAAACGTAAGGTAATGGAATTTTAGAACATTAGAATGACGCAGATTATTATCTAAAGCAGAAAGACAAAGATTGTTACATCCGATTTTATAAAATTGACTGTTGTGTTCGTTAGATTTTAACTTTGAATAACGATGTTTCCTTTAGGGTTTTGAACACATATTACCTATTACAAGTCAATGGCAAATGATAATGTATATAAATGTAAAAAGTCTAATGTTTGACATTTTTGCTACTTTAAGATACAATTATGTATTAGATTTGGCAAAATTGTATTTACAAAATAAAAATCAAGTATCTTAAGTTATCTTTGTTGTTTTGAACTGTTTTATTTTTAGTTGAAGCTAAATTTTCTAATATATTATTTATTCGGAAAATTATCCCTTTTACTTTTCATATTCAATTTTATTGTTATAATCCGGTATTATGAAGAAAATTTGTACAATTTAAGCGGAAAAACTTCGGTTGATAGCCTTTTGTCTCTTGTTTGACAATAAATATTATTATTATTATTTTTTTGTACAATTACTGTTGAATAAACAAGTAAATAAGGAATGCTTTTTAGAAAACAGCCTTTACTACCTTATTTTAGCATTGATGAAAATCTTGAAAATTAATGAAAACATCACTCTACATTTATTTATATTTAACCTATTAATAATTAATATTTTTTGAGAGTTTTAAACTTTCATTTGAATTAAAATTATTCTCTTGTATTACGCATTTTTTTAAATGGTACCTTATCAGATATTATCAAAATTGTAGCTTCTATATATACCAATTTCTGAATCTGGATCTTCAACTCTTTTATTTAAACGTTAACTGAAATAAAAGTAAAATAAAATTTGCACTTTCCGGTAGGAGAAAAAAAGAGATTATTATATAATAATAATTTTGAATTGGAGTCATTAAATCAGGATGAAAATTAATGGAATTAATAATAGCAATTTTGTGTCTTTCGAATTTAAAGTTGAGAGCATGTTACAAAAAAGAAATTTATTCATGCAAAATTGTAAAATTGAATATAAATTGTTTCAAAATGGTAAATTGTTGCAGTCTTCGGATACATTTACACCAGTTTATATTAAAATACATTCCACTGCAACGCTTTCCAATTTGCCAATTAATTAAATCTATTGTGATAAATATTCCAGGTATCCAGGTTTCAGCAATATTTGCCGTTTGTAATGTAATATTTCACATGTTAAATTCTAAAATCACATGGCTTCTTTGTAACGAACACTGAAAAATATCCTGCTATCAACTCCAAAGTTGAGCATTAAAATTGAAATATTTTTGGCCATGATTTATATTTATAGCATAGGAAATGTACCCGATAAAATAAAATGCAATATGAGTTGGAAAAAATGAGAAATCGATGTCAACATCAGTGGTAACAAATCAGTCGCATTTTTAGTGTACGCATTACATACATACTCACTCAGAAATTCCCTCGAAAAACACTCATTCGGTTCAACAGTAAAAAAACATTGATTGAAATGTTCGCTGTAAAATGTGTGTAACAAATTTTAAATCTCACAAATTCCCATTTCGCCTATTCGTTTCGCCGATGAAATTTACATTTTACTCTGCAATCGCGTTTCCAAATAGTAAAATAACCTGTTCGATCCTCACATCAATTTTGTTTGATTTTTTCCAAATGTCCTCTTACGCGCACATTTCCATGAAAGGTTTATCTATTAATTTTTTTACTTGGTAGTATTGATTAAATAAACTGGAATTTTTTTCTTCATCCCTTTCTCGTTCAGTATTAACATGTGCTGTGGGTGGTTACATAACCGCTGAAATAAAAGAAATGTTGGCAGAGCTCGGCACAGTTCGAAACTGAAGTTAATAGAAAGAAGGGAGCGAATGGTTGCACCTATTATTTATGCGATTAATAACCGTGGATGTAAAGCTCGGCTAGGCAGTTCCCGAAGGGTTTTTATAAGTCGCCAGTTGGTTGCCAGAAATTTATTAAAGTCGGTGGCCGAGCACAAGAAACGAGGTGGCAGGGAGTAAGGAATGAATTATTTTTTCTGTGCTTGAGTGGTTCTGGCCGCGTGGTTTATATTGGCGCTAGTTTCCGCAGAAGTGTATGTTCTCATTCAATGAAAGCTGACAAAAAGTTTAATATTAGTCTGTTCGAAGGCAGTTTGAGGAAAAATGAAATCAAATATTCGCTGTAAATTTATGATGTAATCCTTATACCGGGTCGACTTTTTGAAATATCATATGCTTTAAAACTTCTTATGTCAATTATTTCATTTCTATTGCAATCTTTTGCATTTCCTACGCATTTGAAACGCTATTAAAAACAATAGAAATGAAATAGTTATAAATGTTTTTGCCGTTTTTATTCCACTACATTTAACTCCTCCATTTTCAGATTTTTTTTAAATTTTATGTAAACTTGTTATATAATATACTGATATTATAACCACAGTGATGTTTTTTTAAAGGACATCTCATAATTTATTATACTATTTAAAGGAAGGAAAAATTTCGAATTGATTTTATGTGGCCTAAGTCGATTTATTATCAAAGTGAGATATTTATTGTTTTGCATTTCTATTAATTTAAAAACAAATGCAAAGAATCATATTGCTTAAATGTATCTAGGGGTGTTAAATTGATAGTTCCTACTAAAATACTGACAATTGTTACGTTTATAATAAGCTTGCCACTTTCCAAATTAACAACTAGTTTCGTTATAAAATTTGCAAGTGTCCAAGTCCATTAACACAATTTTACATATCTTTAATATTTTTTTAGCTAAATAATGTACAAATTTTTAACCATAAATTTATTACAGTTTTATAAGTAGAATACATAATTTACTAATCGACTGCATGTTATGTGTTTAAAGGATTTGAAGAAATCATGATATGTATTTTGCTCTTGCAAATTGATATTTTTTATACAGTAGTGTTAGTATAATATTTTCGAATTGTCTTAGTCCTGACCTTCATCTTAATTTAAGCATAAGTATGATTATAGAAATAACTCAAAAGATTTAGGTATCAACAAATGATTGATTTTAATTTATTAATAAACAACATGAAAATGTACATCTAAATATGCTAACCAGAAAAATTCAAAACTTGAGTTAGGCCATTTTCAAAATAAATGGCTCATGTGTCATACTCGATATTAGCTTGTAATACAGTGAAAATAATAGCAGTTAAATGATCAAAAATATAAATATTAAGTAGCTTTATTTGCATTATGTTCCAGAAAACAATTGAACAAAGTAGCCTAGAACCTCAAAATTAAGCTACTTATTTTAATATTTATCTTTACGTGCGATTTCGTTTAATGCTCTTTAGCACAATTACTTATGTTTTAACGGTTTATGAATTTAGTATATTCATGCAGATTATATTAATGAACATACGCCTTCAATAAAATTATTATGTTTTCCTGCAAATTCAGATATTTTGATATTATTTTCATATTTAAATAAAAACAAATACATTTTTGATAAATGTTGAAGAAATAAGTTTTAGAATTTAAACACACTCTTTATAACATTTATGATTCTAGGAAAAACTTGATTTTGATGTTTCAATTTTTTCAAAATTAACTGTTTTCTATAAATATCATGCAAATAAGTCTCTCTGATATTGTAGCAATTGATATTTTGATTCATGATTTTCGCATTATGCAATAAACGCAATAATATTGAATATTTCAATCACTTTAAAATGGGATAAAGTTGCCTCTAATCATTACAGCAGCTAAAATTTTATTTACCATTTGTCATCATTACAGCATTAGGAATGTATCGATGTAATACAGAAATCTAAAAAATATATAAAAATATCAATTGAAAATCAGCAGATGATATACGGACCAATTGTAAATAATTAGGTAAAATTATCTATCTTGAATAGATCTAAATACGGGGTGTTCCATTGTAAATTAAAAAAGTATTTCGGTGCATATATTTTTCGTGGGTTATTTATTTGATTTTCACAGTGAATATTATTACATAAATAATATCTATGCGAATACCAAATTTTATGAGAAAATTCTGTGAAACAGATCTTGTAAATGTTTTTAATTAATTAATTGAATTTAATGTAACGTATTTGAAGTTGCCTATAATTACAATCGTTAATAATTGTTTCAGAATTTCAAGAAAGTAATAAAGAATGAGAACCATAAATTATGTAAAAAAAATATTTTAATAAAGCCTGAATGATAAAATTCCATTTAGGTTATCAACGTTTTATCATTGTATTTAATTCGAGCATGAAGGATTTAATCTGCGCATTAGGATTTATGCGATTTTAATGTATAAATGCGCGCGAAAAAAAGTTAGGCGTGTATCATAATACGCAAGTCTGAAGGAACAAACGGGTTTGCGGGCAAGGAAATAGGGATATGGGTCGGCAATACTTTAGTTCTTGCTCAGCCTGCTGGCCAGCATGCCAACGTCGGAGATTCTGCCTTCGTTGGAGCTGAGGCAAGGAATAAAATATGTTTTTTAACGCCGGTTCGTATAACAAGATTTACTATGGAACATAATATTACATTATCCCGGATAAAAAGAACTAAATTGTAGAGAGGGCGCGCGCGTGGGAGAGGATTTGCTCGGCTGTTGGGAAATAGGAGAAGCGTAAAACGATAAATCGCCAGATAAAACCTACGGAGGGAAACCGCTTTCCTTGTTTTTGGTTTAGTAATTATAATAAACGACTTACTCGCCGGTTGACCGGCCATGGGTCTTCCGTGTTCTACTTCTGCGCTAATTCGAACAGCATTTGGTTTTGCAGGGCGGCACGTTACGCACGAAGGAGACTGGAGGTCGAAGTATTGTCGTATCTTTTGCAAGAAACTGGAGCGGAGTACCACAAATGCTTACCGATACAGATGCGCAATATTAATTCTTTATTTACGTGCTCAGACCGCTTACAGATTGTTTGTATGGCCACGTTCAGGAATTGCCCCCTGAATCCTTTATGTTTCATTTAATTACCGAAATAGCTTCCTTTCAAACAAGAAACTTGGGACATCCCAGGAAATGTTTATACTCGAAAACTTATTTACTTCTCAGTGGATGGATTCACTAGATTGAAATGCATTCGTAATCCCCTTATGAAAACTTAATGAAGTTCTGATAAGTTTTTACTACTAATTTGAGACTTCAAGACAGAAAATGAGTTTGAGTCACTTTCATTTCAATGAATAATACAATTATTAATAAAAAATGGCACACGATTTATTTTCTTTAACCCAATTCGGATACAATCGTATCTTAAAAAACCAATGTGTGCTTAAGACCACACGGTAGAAGTGAAAACTTTATCAAAGCTATTTTATATGAAATACAATTTGTTTTCGTAATTACGTAATTACATTAACAATTGTCTATAAATTATATATAGGGGAAATTTTGCTCTGTTCACAAGACATTTGTATCCTACTTTTAAAGTGAAAGAATCGGTTTATGGTGATTAAAATATGAAATTCGTGATTGAAAATTGGCTAAATATTTAAAATTAACTTCGTCAATTGTTCACTATTTTTATTTTGTTACGATTTCATCGTTTTTCAATATAATCAAATCTACCTCTGAATGTGAGTGATACATCATGATCTCTCTCGCTCATCTCAAACCGACTTTACCCGAAAGAGCGTTTCATTCCGAGCGTTACATATCAGTTCAATTCACTCCCCATAATTTTTTTAGTACAGCGCGCCTAAAGAAGTTTTCACTTCAAAAAAGTTAGTACATAATAGTGATGAGGGCCTTTAGATATTTTTGTTCCATTTTTTTGAAGTTTTTGTATAATTTTATGTTACAGACATCTTTGGATAACATATAATAACATTACATTTTGATTTAACTTATGTTAGGTTGTTTATTCATAATAATATTGACAAATAGTTGTTCCAGGATATTTCTCTATTATGCATCAAATATTATACATTAATTACGTTTTGTAAATTTCATTCATGAAATTTGGGATATGCGAGGTATTTATGGTTAGTTTCATAATATTCATTCAATAAAACCAAAGAATATTACATACAGATGTGGATTAAGATTACAATAAGAACAAAAGAGGATGAAATTTTAGATTAATTTAATGTACTGTGTTATTTTTTATAATAAAGATTTGGCTAACCAAATTATCAAACAATATAGGTTTATTTTTTGATATTCAATGATAAATATTGAAACAAGTAAGACGAAACCTCATATCTCACGTAAAACCGTAAATATAAGAAAGGCTTTAATTAATTTTTAAAGTGGGTTCCTTTCATGAAATTATCCAGGATCTATGCAAGAATAATGTAGGGGAAAGTTTCCAAAATTCTACCAAAATTATTATAGACCACGAAACTGGAAATTTTGTGTGTAAAAATAACTATGTTAGAATGGTGCTTTAATTAATCATTTTATAACATACCAAATAGATAAAAATGTTTATTAATCTTGTATTTAAACCACGATTTGAAGTAGTAAATATGTAATTTTAACATACAAGCTTGCACTAAACACAGAGCTTTTATTCGCTCAACAGAGTTATACGTGTTTAATTAGCTAATATTTCGAACACGTTAAACATAGTATCAAAATAAACGTCAGATAGCATTTTGCATATATTTTTAAGGGAATTTGGAGGAGGTACGATTTTGGTGACCGGTACGATATATTCAACTCTCTACTAAAAATTTTCATTAAAAATGTATGTGAGTATAATCTCTAAATATTGTAAAACAAGTTTGGGAACTTATGCAACAATAACCAAACACATAACATTAGTCATAACAAAACTTATTTTCAATTAGTTTTATTACATTTAATAAAATGTTTACTATCATCCTTGAACAGTCTAATAGAATTACCATATTTAATATCAAATTCAGGGCTTCGTAGTCAAATGAATTTTGACTGGGGCTCCTTCTATATTTAAGGGTTAGTTTTGTTTGTCTCGTATTCTTAGAATGATATTCTTCATTTTTTATTAGACATGCCTCAGAACAAACAACATAAAATAAAACAACATATTTGGGAATAAATTTTTTAACAATAAATATATAATTTAATTTTTATTCATACAAAATTTCTAATCAGTTTCTGGAATAATTAATGATTTGTTGATACATTGTTAAATTTCATATTTAGCAATATATTTTATTGTTTTGCTCCTTTCTGCAAACAATAGCGGGAGCTAATTAAAATGTAGTTGCAGTTAGATAAAGTTTAATTAAACCCAAGTTTGAAATTATTGAATTGAAAACTTAATTAAATGCGGTATTTTTAAAATCTAAATTGGAATATAATGTTACATTAGCATATCACAATTGCAGTTTACACGTTTCTGGCTAGACTACGAACACGATATCGCGTATCATTAAGGAGACTAAAAAATCAATTTCATGTAATAATGGTTGTCTATTGTTGGTAATTAAGCGTGGCGTTACGGCGGCTTCTCGTATTCCAGTTGCGATAATTACGTGCAGAGAGGATGCACGCACACTGGGGAGCTCTTTGTGCTAAAAACCAACAATGAGGAGAAGCGCGCGCGTATTCCGCACTCGACGCTTCAATGGAGTAATATCAAACCGTGCTGAAAATTGTGCGCAAGCATCGACACATTTTTCGTTCGCCTTATTGGAATTGCGTTTCGTAAATACTATGGTATACGCCGCTACCGGTACCTACGCGTAAGCCTATTTTCCACCTTACTCTAATTTTCAGCCGACTGGCAATGGCAGCGCGTTGAAGCTCTTACTTCACGCACTTCACGTCACGCCCTCGTCCTCGAGCAATATACTCAACACTTATCATAAAAGGTTTTTACCGTCCACTGCCTCCTCTTCATTGCCTCGCCTCCCGAAACCGCTTGCATCCTTTCGGATCTTATACTGGTACTTTTATTTTTATGTAGGGCCTTATTGTATTGAAGAAAACTCCAGGAATACGGATGAGATTGAGCGAAGTTGGTCTTCTTTGGCAGAGCTGATAATGGGAATTGAGATGTCAATGATATCTGATTTAATTAGATAACCAAATTTAAGGTTCTATTTTTATTGAAGTGAAAACTTCTTTTGGCGCGCTGTGAAAAAAATTATAGGGAGTGAAACGAGCTGGTGTGTAACGCTCGGAATGAAACGCTCTTTCGGGAAAATTTGGTCCAGAGAGATCATAATCGATCTGTAGGCATTCAGTTCTAGATTTGATTATGTCAAATGAATCGATTGAAAATACAACAAAATAAACGTTTGAAACAATTGACCGATTATTTCATTTTTCCAGAGTTAAGTGCCACCCCCGGTCATTTAACAACTTTTCCACTCACAATATGTTAAGCATCTTAGTGTTATTAGTTTATATTCCAAATTTGGTGGAAATCGGCCGAGCCGTTTGCGAGATAATCGCGTTTGAACTAAGAAAAAACCTTTTATTTATAAACACTTAATTTATGAACAAATTGATTCCTGATATCGTAAATCCTTAAATATGCCCATGAATATATTATAAACAATCTCTGAAAATTTGAAAGCATTTGGATCATTCGTTTCGGAGATATTGATGAAAATGTGAAAAGAGAACTAATTCGTTTCGAAAGAACTTTGATTGACAGCTGCAGCAGCATTGAATGCATGCATCGAAGAAAGTGCTGAGTAATGACAATCTGCCCCACTAACGAACACACAATGCAACACAACAATGGACTTCAAATAGAATAGATGCAAACAAAAGACGGAATGCGAGGAATGCAACTAAAGAATAGAAAAGATACAGCAACGAGTAAACAGTTGCAATCGTGGATAATAGGAAATGGAATGCGAGGAATGTGACTAGCCCAAAAACTAATACATCACATTTGATACATTGTAACGTATTATGTAATAGGTGCATTTTCACTTTTCAATGTAAATTCCCATAAGAAATGTTTTTTTCATATAACTCAAGAACTATTTAACCGATTTTGATGATAAAAAAACATTTTAAAGAGCATGATTTAAGCTTTTACTTAAACACTCTGTTTTTGCTTGGTAATTATAAAAAACAAATGGTATTTCGTATAAAAATCCCTGTTGTCGTTTCAGAAAAGTTGAAGAAGAGTATCATAGACAATATCAGCCGAAGCTACCCAAACATAAAAAGAAACATATCATGGAGATCAAAAGAGGTAGAGAATCAAGCTGCACAGAAATGAAAACACAATTCGGGGATCTCCGATGAAGACATACTTTCGAAGAGTCACATTTGAAATGTTCAATAGAACCAGATTTTTTTGCAATATTCAGAAGCTTATGATTCTAAAATTGCCTAATTTATTATGATTATCAATTAAAAATTATAGATTTAGAGTGTATAATAAGTTTAGATTACAACGCCTCAAATTTAGTCACACATCATTCCAAAAATTTCTAGATTAAAATCTTCTTGTTCATCCAATCCAATATTCATCTCTTTTCAAGAATAATCTTCTGAGGGTCGGTGTTAATTGGCGGTTTCTAATTTTTGGGGAATATTTGTAGTATTACTAAAATTCCTTCTAATCTAGCTATCATGAGCAAGTAAGTCTAGCGTAAATTTAGGTCTGCTTTATACCAACCTAAAATTGTGTTTTTTTTGGTAATAATGGTGCTATGTATAAGGCTGATAATAAATGTGGCAAATACTTATTGATAAGATTGAATGTAGTTGGTCTTCTTTGACGGCACTTATAAGGGGAATTGAGATGTCAATGATATCTGATTTAATTTGATTGGCAAATCATCTGTAAATTCAACGGCCGAAAACTGTGTTTGAGAACTGTAATAAAATTGTCAAAGTAGTAGTAGTAGTGCAAAGATCCACTATTATCAAAGATATCGAAGAAGAATTTCATAAGCTAGAGAATCAAGTTGGGTAGGAATATGAACACAGCTGATTTTTGAAGAGTCACTCAATGTGAAAAATCAGTCCAACCATCGCAGAGATGGTGAATTTCTATTGCCAAGAATTGAACATAGTTCTAGATACAATTTTAAGGAGGAGTATGAGAAAGTTTTGTTTTTTTTTGGGAGTACCCCATACCTTTTCAAATATTCAAAAGTTTATAGGCCTAAGAAGCCAGAGATTCATATTGTAGAAGGAGTTTGGATTACAATGTGTTTAAGCCCAGTTGTCATTTTGATTCGCATAACCACCAACATTCCAAAAATATTCTTATCCTTATTCATGTAATCCAATATTTATTCTTTTAACTATGTTAGTTTATCCGTTGGCGGTTTACTATTTTTGGGAATATTTCGGGCATTACTAAAATTTCCCCAAACTGTCGGTTATGACATGGATAAAAATTGCTACTATGAACAAGTAAATCTGGCGTAAATTCACGCCAGTGTTACGCCGACAAAATGTTTTTTTTTGCAATAATCCTGCTTTGTAGCAAGGCTTATGATAACTCCAAAATAAATGTATCAAATACCATCGATGAATGGAATTTTTTGAATAAAAAGTGTTGTTAATACACTACCGATCCATATTTATTGCTTGCGAGAATTTATGTCAAATGGAATGGACGACATACCTAAAGTTAAGGAAACTTGAGGCTGACAGATTTATTAAACTCAGAGCCGAAATTGAATGAGACATCACTCGCGCTGATTCCCCTAAAAGTCTAAATCATGCCATATCCAGTTCCTTTCAGCATGTAATGGTATTAAATATTCTGCAATATTTTGCAGTATATCCATGTTGAAAACATGTTGACTTCGAAAATTGATTTCACCTTCAATTTTAATATTAAAAGTTACCTCTTTCGGTAACATTGACGCAAAACATTTACATGTATTAAATGCATTATAGTATAAATTTAATTTCTGTCATTTCAATAAGCTTTATGATGATTTATAATTTCCAAGTTGTATACAAATTAGTTGCGAAGAGTCGCTATGGTAATTTTGAAATTGAATAAAAATATACGATGAAAAACAAAGTTTTCTACATTGAAACTTCATGGGACACAGTAAAAGTTTCTTTTCATTTTCAACTTTTATTTAATCTTTATTTTAACGGACAATCTTAGATGGATAGATTGACTTCCAAAGTAAATTTTTCATCAAATTACTTTCTATATTATGCTCCAAAGTACAATATTTTTTCAAATAATAAAAACCAAATAATCTAATTTGACAAAATTTTGATTTCTAAACTGGAATAAAATCGATTTTTTAAGAATATATCTTTACTTAATTTATATTATAATATTTGTAACAATAAATATAGTAATCTAGGAGAAGTTTATTTAACCAACTTTTGTGCTTGCAAATTACTTTTCATACTTTTCATCATTCATGGAAATAAAAGTGCCCTCTTTTGATTAAAAATAAACAACTTTTTGGCGAATGTTTGGGGAAAAATTATGATTGTGACCCCTTTTGTTTTTTTTCTTATAGAAGTAAAATTTGGCTCTACTGTAATGTAAAAATAAAAAAAGCGATTTTATTGAATTTATGATAGTAATCCAGTGATCACTCTAGTGTTAGTACTATCATTTGATAATGATACAACGCTAGTAGAAGAAATACGTCGGTTCTAGATCATGGTACATCTTGAAGCGTAAAGTTGAGATATCATTAGACGTGCATCTTGATCTAGAACCGGTCAATTCCTTCTATGTATAGATGCAAACGAAGTGCCTATATTTTCGAAGGCAGTATCATCCAAAAAGTGTCTTTGAATTTATTTTCTATTCAGTATTGTTGCATCATTAAGTGTTTGCCTATGTCGTAACCAAAAGTATCAGATTTTCAGATTCTTGAATCAAGTCCCAAATATTGATTTATAAGGGCAGGTTTAAAATATGTACGTACAAACATTTCAAGTGTCAAGAAAACATGAAAGTAATCAATAACAATTAGTAAAATTAACCATTAATACTACAGAGACACTTCTATTATAAAAATTTTCTAAATATAAATTTATACATTTCACGATTGACTTCTTTTTAGTCTTATTCTTGCATACAAAATTTTGATCCTCACATATGGTGTTATTAGAATAGTATTTTCAACAGGAACAATTAAAAATAATTTATGATAACTCTAACAGTTATCAAAGATAATTAGTAATTTTCGCGTTAAATTTAGAACAGTTCTAGAAGGTTAGAAATCAGAGTTATATTAGAAAACTTTTGAGCTTGTATTTAATTTTGAATTTCTTGCCGTTTGCTTCTTGAAGATAGAACACTTTGTGATCATATAATATATCCGAAGCAAAGTAAGTATGAGTAATATGCAATCTCGTTGGTTTAACACACGGAAAGATCCACCATCGTACATAGTTGAACGTAACTTCATGAAGAAGTTCGAAACAATTTGCATACATGCATGAATTTATTGTAGATACATAGGTATATTTACTCACGTTGAGTTTGCAACACGGACATATCTGGAGCGAGAAGAAACTTAACTTATTAACACCTACACAGACGTCATACAGCGTCAGAAAGCTGCGACGAAGGGCGCTGCCAAGTTCGGATTTTAATCACATATATTAAAGTATGTGACGGCAAAGGGATTGCACAATGGCAAAGCGACACATTATAGAGTAAATAACATGTCCAAATGATAAATACGCGTCCCACATTAAAATCGCGCGCTGTGTGCGCTTTTGAATTGCGCGCATGTATGCGAAAGGGGCCGTGCGAGTTCAACAATTCATGCTCCCAAAAATGAATTAAATTGAAAATGAAGTTAATGGAAATGTTCATCTGCTTTTTCTGCTCGCATTGTTGCATTGCTGCGAGCGAATTTACATTTTTATTTGAATCCAACAATGATGAAACGTTCGCCGGGGGGACGCAACGCGTCCCATCATTCCGCCATCGAACATGCAATCGCGCCAGTTGGAAATTTTTTCCTTCGTTCATCAGTGGTAATATAATCCGATTGCTGGGATAAAAAGGACTCCTAGAACTCTGGGAGTTGGCGTGGTGAGCACTCTCTCTTCATGACGCGATGCGAAGTGCGCAAGACGTCCGTCTTGACTAGGTCCGGACGCATTAGAGAAGTCGGAGTGGATATTTATGTCATCGTTCGAATAAACGATGATTAATGCACAACGAAATTGAAATATGGATTTTGCAAAAATCTTTTGCCGCTCCCCCACCGCCAAACCGTTGTTATGCACAACTGAATGTGCGCCCATTACCAAGTACGCCATAAAGTGCGCAAACCGTGCCATTCTGCCATGCCGTTCGCATTCGTTTTCATCGTGCGCGTCATAGACTACAAAATGTTTTATCAAAATATGGATCCTGATAAATTTGATGCATCTGATAAAAGCCTTTATGGTGGGGTGTTCGCTTAAATTACATACGGACGGAGGATTGGAATACAAAGCAGTAAATGAATGCTACATTAAACGGGCTTCCAATAAAATATTTGAATATGGCACATACAGTGAATAAAGTAAGTTTTTAGAACAAGCAGCTTCAATTATTTTTTTAATAATCTGAGAATTTATTTACTTACAGTAATTGGCTCTTGATCATCGTCTGATAATGAATTATGCAAGAAAAAAATACGACATTTTTCTATGGACTATTGGAATAAACTTTACTACTAACCATGCCATAAAATACACGTTAACAATATTACTCGTATATTACTTCGTTTAACCGGAATATTCAAAATTAAATGATTCCATTTTTGATTAAATTTAATCTCATTCAAAGGTCATCAATCATTTACTATTGAATAGTAAAAGAGAAAATTCTGTACAGAGTTGATTATTGTTTACTCAATTCTGTAAATTCACCAGGAATTCTAATTTTAAAGTTCTATGTTATTATGCGAATACTGATATCAAGTAATTTCAAGTTGCAGTGCATCCTTAATCGCAATATTATTAACTCATCATGCTATTATATTGTAATCGAATTTTATTTAATGTGACGATGACGGAAAGGAAAGGAAAATTATTTGCATGATAAATAATTTTGCTTTTGGATTTGAATGTGTAACGGCGAATCTGAAATTATAAAATGAATAATAGTGTATTCCTTGTTTGTCTTTTTATTATATTAAAAAGTAGTTAATAGTTTTTGAGAATTATTTACTACTTTAAATCTTAAATCAATTTCATGCATGGATTATTATATTATAACGTCATCACAGAGAAAATTTTAATATCTTTGAAATGTTGTATAACAGTCAATACAGAACTAGTAAACTATAGACTCGAAGTGTATAAAGTCTTGTTCAGTTTAAAAAGCTAAACTCTCATAAAACTGAGTATGTCTTATTCTAACTCACGGTTTTCTGTTTGTACAATTGTGAAGTTACCTCTCATCCAACAACTATGTCTATCAATGCAAGTGCAGATGAAGGGACCGAAAACCACTGCCTAAAATTTTCTTGCCCCCGCCTTTGTAGTTGTATTACCCAAACATGTTTTTGCGCGCTTTGAAGGAAAGAAAATAGCGGCTAAAAATATATAAAGATAAAATAATTATGAATACTTATTTATAAAAATAGTAGATTATATTATTATAAGTGTGAGAAATGGAAAATCATAAATGAGTGAAATATTTGAATCACGAGTGCGATAGCACGAGTGACACACAAATTTCACGAGTTTATTATAGCATTTCGCACACGCGTAATATACGACATTTTATCTTACTGGAGAAAAGTTGATACAATGTTCCAAGAAGCAACAAAATTCCAAATTACTTCCACAATTTTTGATATGACATTTCAAATGTCACAATTAAATCATCAGAATTTCGTTTGAGCTGGCACATTATGATTATGTTTGCCAAACC
>JARJDZ010001456.1:0-10191 GCA_030264555.1 Aleochara sp. GC000083
ACAAGGCAAACGGAGCGATTGTCACACGTCCTGCACGCATCGCCAAAATGTTTCAATTGTTATCATAAATCATCCATCGTTTTGGATACAAACGACGAGGCGCGTACAAATAAACGTTTCGACCCCCACCCCCTCTTAACAACCCCCCACCACTTTTGAAACGGTTTCTGGATTATAAAATGTAAACACGAACGCAATGAATTTGAATTCATCACATCCATGAATAATGGGAAGATTAAAACTGTAATGTATACATTTTTCCAGTTATTTTTGAATTTTAAATTTTCCCAAGTTTGTTCAAGTGTATATAATAATACGGTTTATATGCAAACTTTTTTTTGTGATGACAAAGAGACCGGAAATAAAATATACGTGGGTATAAACGGAAAAGGCGAATTCCCATTAATTGTGTTTTTTGCGCGTGTGATGGCGGCAAAAAAAGCCCGAATGTGACGGAAACCATGAACGAGGTGATGACGTGGAGGCCGCTTTCGGGACGGCAACGACAACGGAGGCAGAATTTCAAATTAAACTTAGTTGATTGAACGCAGAATGACCGCAACTTGTTTTGTTATTGTCGCCCGACTGTGCGGCGCGCTTCCTCCGCATGCCGCATGGGGTCGCCACCGTCGGCCACGCTAAATTTTCAACTTTAAATTAAACAGTCAAGTGTGCAAGTGACGCGTGCGCGCCCTCATGAGTGACAGCATTAGCAAACGCGTTTTTGATTAGAAATAGGGTTGTCTACAAATCCAATCCGCAGAAGAATATGTCGACCACATTCGATTTTTTTGCAGATGCGTTGAAAATTAAAATTTGTTTTTCGCACACCGAGTGTATAATCCATTGTCCGATGGCGGTGGANTGCCTACAAATCCAATCCGCAGAAGAATATGTCGACCACATTCGATTTTTTTGCAGATGCGTTGAAAATTAAAATTTGTTTTTCGCACACCGAGTGTATAATCCATTGTCCGATGGCGGGGGAGGCGGCGGCGAGTTAAACGCGCGGAAGAAATCCTTTATGTAAGTATCAGTTAAGCGGCTTAAAAAGTATTAAAGAATGTTTTCAGCCATTGCCTTCTTTGGCAACGACCGTCTGTGATTCCCCTTGTTCTCTCGTAGCAAGCCTTGCTTTGACTTGGTTCTCCCACGATCATCGTCGTTGGTTGCGGTGACGTTGGACGAAAGTGCGGCGAAGTTTTCCCGAGATTTCCACATTTTAGAATGAAGGCATTGGTTGAATGAAGGAAAGTGAGACAAAAGGGACGCGCGCAACTTTCATGAGTGTTAAATGGTTTTCATCAGAGGGTTTTAATTGAATATTACACTCGTAAGATGGTTATGCTTTTCCGGTGCTTTTCTCTGAGAAACTTTTTTTATTTCATGGGGTTTTCTGGTATGTTGGGTATTTCATGAATTCAATTTTCCAGAAATAATAATCTACAAAGCATGTATTCAAAGATGAATTTTTTTTTCAGAAAAATTCCGAATTCAGAATTTGGAATAATAATAAAATTTGAAATCTTTCGGAATAATCTCTAGAACCTTGAGCAATCTATTGAGGAGATCATGAAAACTACCAATAAATTTCCAGAATTCTTAGGGATTCTGAATCGATCAGCGAAGAGTGGATTTGGAGGCGGCCTATGCCCCCTCCCCCGTCCACGCACACAATTCGGAAGTAAATTAATTTATCACCGATTTGTTTTTATTCCCCTTCCTGGGACTTCTTTTTTGTTTTGTTTCTAATCTTGTTCCTCGGGAGTGTAGTCATCTCGCCGCCGCCCCCGTCGCCCCACTCGTCGACGATGGTGGTGGCGGCGAGTCCTTGCTCGATCCATGTCGACGTGCACACACAATTGCCGGGAGCGGGGGGCGGCACACTCTCGCTCCATGTCTCCGGCATTCTCCGGAGCATCGGCCGCCTCCGAGGAGGAAGATTGATTCGCCTCCGTTATAGACTCTGAGCTTCAGCCGCGTGCACATCAATTCTCCACATTCGCCGCCCCCACCCACACACACACACTCAGAGAGAAAGAGAGAGGCTGACTACAATGGGACTTGTAAGGGGTCACGTTTAATTAATTATTTGTACGAAACGTTTTCGGCGGAGGCGGCAGAAGTGGGGGGCGGCGAAGATTCACTACAAACGAACAACACTCATCGTGTGCTGAACGCCAGCCAAATGAAAACGGACGGACGGACAGGATCACTGGGATCCCGGAACTGAATAGACGCGTGGATCCCTGTCCGTCTGCCGCCGTCGAGAACTGGAGGCGGCGGGACATGGTCCAGGACTTTAACGACTCTATGAAGATCCAAATGAGGGAAAAACAACGCGAAGGTTTCCACATAGTCGTTAAATTATGCTCCGGTCAATAAATAATGAATTTTTCTTTTTTGGATAAATTTCTGACAAAATTCTGGGAAAGTTATTTTTTCAGAATTTGTTATTTGGTACAAAAAGCCAAGTGAAATTAAATGCAAAAACAACGAATCGAATTAGTCTACTAGGAAAAATTCTGTGAAATTGGAGCGTTTATTTTGGCGAGTCGTAACGAGGAACTTCGGTGATTTAATGTAAATTCGCATCCCGTTATGTTAATCCAGTTTATTTCATTTGTTTGTAAACGCTTTAAAGCCTCCCTGATTTATTCGCCCCACTCCCCCCACCATTCTCCACCCCCAAATCCCGTATTCGTTCGTTGTTTTTTCAAATTGATTGCAAATCGACGTGAAATTCGATTACTCAATTAACTTCCTCGCTTCCATTCGGCGAATTTTTCAGCAAAGGCAAACAATGCAAGAAAATGTCCCTCATAAACACCGGGAACAAATCAATCGGGAATCGCATTAAAAGTTTGAGGTTAGTCGAGCGTGGAAGTCTTCGATGCAGCAGATATTTGCGTGGGGGGGATGGCCAACATATTTCCCGAACACGCTCGATTTGACTTGTCGAAGGGGTATTTAGCATATTAGCACTTGGACGCTGGATGCAGAAAGCAGAAAGAGTCGACGATGACAATGTCGTCCCTTGCGGATGTCCTGGGGGGTGGCTGATGGCGTCACGACCGCCTCCGACTCGGCATTTATAACACATGACGAAATATGATAATGGATGCGTTACGGCGTATTAAGCTAAGCGCCCGTTTCGAATCTGCTTTCACGCTCAAATGTGCGCGTATTCTGAGTCTTGTATTATGGACGACCGCCCCTCAGACAAAATACAGCGGAAAAAATTAATAGGCGAAGGACAAGCGTGTAATGTCATTCCAAATGTGGCCACTTAGGAATAACAACTAAAATATTACAGGGTTTCTAATTTTTTTTTCAATTTCAGAATTCTGAAATTTATGAATATTTCAGAATTTTTTTCAGATTTCGACTAAATGTTAGCAATATTGAGTATAAAAACAATTCTGAAGTTAATAAGATAAATGAATTGGTGTAAAAATTCTGGAAAATCTGCACTTTGAAATAAAATCACGGGTAAGGAGGTGTCAGAATGGATTACTGACATTCTGTAAATGACGGATTTTCAATTAGACACATACTTTGCATCCTTTATCAGTGAAGTGAAGGATTTCAGTCGACAACCGCCTCCAGTTTTCTCCCAACACCCCTTTCAGAATGTCGTAGAAGGGATCGAAAGATCCGAGATTTGCGCTATCGGCGGTGATGGCCGTGACACGTAGGCAGCCGCCGCCACCGCCTCCCATGTATCAAATGCCTACGTATTATTATCAGCACGAGGTCGTCGCATGAGTAAAAACGTCAATCGAGCGTGCGACATCTGCTACGCGCGTCCGCAAAGTGTCGAAGCGCTAAATTACAACAAAAAGGTCGGGGGCGGCAACATGCGATGATCAAGGCCATGGGATTCGAAACGCCGATTAAATTTATAGACGTTTCCTGGATGCCGTTTGTTATTATCGCCACCCCCAGGCTGATAAAAACGATTGTTAGAGAATTCTGAAATCGAATTGTGGGTCGAAGAAGTTAATTGGAATTTTGCAATTATACAATGGTTGTAATATATTCTGGGATTTACTGGATTAACTGTAGTTTTGATTGTTAGAAAATTCAAAAATTGAATTTCTCAGAATTTAATAAAAAAAGAGGTTTTGAAAAATTTTAAATTTAGTTTGTTTTATTGGGGGTGTAAGAGATGATTGGAGTGATTCTGAGAAATTTGAAGACCCGGTATGGACTCAGAATTATAAATATATTTACTGGCTGGGTAAATATGCGACGCACGTCCGCGCAAACAGACACGAAACTCATGAATAATAATGCAATATAGAGATATGCGCACAAGTCTAGTCCAGTCGATAATGGAAAATATTTTATTTATCACGTGAATGTCAAGGGTGTCGCCGAATTTACCGCCCCCGAATCGCCGAAATCGATATTTACACACGACCACAACAAACACCCTGTATATGAGAAGGGAAAATGCCAATTCATGTGTGATTATTAGCGTGTAGATCGCAGACATATGAATAAACTCGACGCACAAATAAATAAAATCGGAATTGGCTACCAGCAAAATATGAACCATTCCAGAGAGGAGAGGGGGAGGAACAAACACCAATAATAACGATACAAACCGACCAACGCAACGGGTGAAAACCCGGTTTCGAAATAAATAATGAAACCGGGAATCGAACAAACGAAGTGCGGCGCGACACGAGAGGGCGCTGGATTTTTCAACCAATTAATAGGCAAACAATTCGATAATTTTATTTACCCGCCATTCGATGATTCGTTCATTGCCGCATGCATTGAGCATTGAATTCCACCCCGAAAAAAAAAAGAATTTCGTAACCCTCGTTTATTCCGGGACGCTTCTTTCATTGGATTCAGCGTGCGTTGCTTGCTGGTCGAGGGTTATTTGTTTCCCTTCCACCATCTTTTATGTCCCGGTCGTGTTGTGTGCAATATTTGCAGCGGAGCGTTTTGTATTTTCGGCATGCATCTTCAGAGTGCACTTCGGACGCGCTGAAGAAAGCCCACGCCGCGCCGCCCGTTGCCGAACTAAATCCGTTCGGAGGTTCTGAATGGAGGAAGAAGAAAAAGAAAAGAAGGATGCGCGTCCCGTTTGGAGTGAGTTTTTTCCGATTTCGCCGACTGGAATTGCTGCGCCGGCTGATGCACAACTCTTCGTGCATTCAGGAGGGTACAACACGGCACGAGAGGGTGGTCGGGGTTGGGCAATTTCGGGTATCGATCTTCAGCGCGCGGCGCGCCGCCTCCCGTCTCGCTTCCATTCACTGGGAAAGCCTTCGTCGTTGTTCCCGGAGTGCGCTGGGTTCGGGATTGCATGGCGTGCCGAAGAACCCCGACAAGTTTTCTGTCCCCCAAAACCACCACCACGCCACTAGAGTAGGTTTAGTTTCAGAGTGTAGACCAGAAGCTAGTAGATTCCAAACAAAAGAATGGTTCCAAAATTCCGAGATGATCATGGAAGGTTTCAGATGTTGAAGGTTTACAAAAAGGGTCAAACCTTATTTGACCCATTTAGAACCTAGTTTGGAGCTCTAGAATAGCGAAGGCTTCTTTGAAGAAAGGTTCCAGAAAGGTAGCAATGTGTTGTTTGGAAACAAGAATGGTCCAAATTCAATTTTCGGCTTCCGTCTTGTTCTTTTGTTCACCCCTGGTCCCCCGATACTTCATTCCCTTTCACCGGAAGATCAACCCCATCCATCAACAAATAAAGAAATCAATTCTTCTATTTAGATATTTGCTCTCATTGTGCTCCCGTTCTATTTACTTCCGGGTAGATGCTATCCAAAGATCCAAGTTTCCAAATTTTCCTTCATTTGTAACTTCTGTTTGTTCCGAGGGACTTTCAAATATTTTTGAAACCTCTCTCAAAATTTGTCTGATATTTCCTACCCCTTCGAACTTTACCTTCAGAAATGATTGATCCCTTATAGACTTGTTCAAAAAAATGGAACCATAGATGCTTTCAGAATCTACCATCTTAGAACCTCATGGCTGATACTTCAGCCATTCAACCACCTCTTCCTCTTTTTTCACGCATCGAAGCAATGGTTCCGAAGGTTCCTCTGGTTCTGAGACAGTGTCTTCGGGGGCGGCGCACGTTTCCGTGAATTTGAATGCATTAAGGTGTCGATTATTTAAGGCGTTCGTAGGTTAGTAATTAGCAATGGAGCGTCGTCTATTAACTGCGCGACGCGCAGCCACCAAAGGCGCCGCCACCACCGCTGCCGCCGCCATGGAGGCAGTAAAGTGAGCACAGCCGGCGCACACAACCAACGATGATGAGGGGCGGTGGTGCACACCCTCAAGCTCCTGCTTGTAGTTATGCAGGAACCGCAGAATGTAGATGCGAGAACCTGCGGTTTCGCGCAAGGAATATTAGCCGACTAGAGCGCCCCCAACCGCCCCCTTCCTCCCCCCACCAACTATCATTTCTCTACACTTGCATCTAAGTACCTCCGCAGACGAATATGCTATTCTCTCAGTCATCTCGCATAATTATTACAAAACCTCCAACACAAACCACCGCCGGGCGAAGAGGTGGCGGCGGCGGTGGTTCCCCTATCCGTGTAGGCAACTTTCGAGGCGTCGCTCCCCCCATTTAAGAAGTCGCAAATGGGATGCGAGGAGGCGAATGAGGAGGTTAGGTTGTATCTTGTAGCGTTGAGTGCATGGAGTTTCTCTGAAGGAATATGGTAAGCCAACTCATTTTCATAAAGCAACAGTGTTGGCATTAGTAATCAAGGTGTGGGGGATTCCCCCAGTTGCAAAATTCCAAGATTCCAAGAATTCCTGACATATCATATTAGGTAAATTCGAAAATTAACATGTTCTTCCTATTAGGATCTAATTAACGGGATATTCTAGAATGTTCTAGAAGTTTTATAGAAAGATTCTAGAATGTTCTGGAACTTTTGGAAGTTTCTAAAGTTTTGATACAAGGGACACAATGAACCATTATCAAAGATGATATTAAACACGTTGACCATGGTCTGGTTCAAATTTGACCCACAAATCTGCCCATAAAGAGACTCCAGATTCCAAACTTTCTGGAACCCAAAGATGAAATTCCAGAAAATCCAACCCTGACTCAATGTAATAATAACGTTATTGTTGTCTTTGTTAACATTGCAAAGATGTAACATCACGGAATCGATACACAACACATTCGAGTGTAAAAACGTAAACCAAGTTAAGGGGGTTCTCGTTCGCTTCCGGCTTCCGAGAGCCACATAAGCCCCCAACCACCACCACCACCACCACCATCGAAATTCGGTATCTCGTTCCAGATAAACGAGAGGCTCATTCAACTCTTCCGACAATAATATCTAGGCCGAGAAATTGTTATTCCCGTGCGCTGCACGCGCCGACTTGAAAAATGTTTGCCTGCTCAAGAACGTATTCTGTAATTGAAGGGTTTTGTGCTCGACGAAGCGCGGAAAAGGTGCACATACTACTCGACTCTCCTACCTCAATGTATTCGCTGGCGGGAGCCGCAGAGCCCGCAGATATGGGTAACGACATCGTCGTCGTCGACCTGGAGTGGGCACGTTG
This sequence comes from Aleochara sp. GC000083, assembly GCA_030264555.1. NCBI lineage: Eukaryota > Metazoa > Arthropoda > Insecta > Coleoptera > Staphylinidae > Aleochara > Aleochara sp. GC000083. The sequence continues at coordinate 7,564 of JARJDZ010001456.1, forward strand.
AATGGGCTCCATCCACGCAGGTACGGGAAGCGGGCGCATAAAAGGGGATTAGTTATTTGTAATTGAGGATTAGTGGCGGATTATAAAACGATTATATTCGATGCCCGACCCGTTCCGAAAGCGACTAGTTTCCGGCGGCGGGATGAAAATGCTGGAGGGTCTTGAATGGAATGAGTTCGAACCGGGGCTTTTGAGGGTTGGAAATATTTAGAGAGAATTTCCCAGAAAGATTGAATGGGATGAAATGTTGAGACGACATCAAAGTACTTGGATTTTGGAAATGTTCTAGAAAATATTTCAAATTTGGGTAAACCCTTTTGGAAAAAGGGAATTCGAAGAATTTTTTAATCAGGAAGACAGTCAAAGATTACAAATTTAATCTTTAAAGAGTTGGGGTTTAATGGAAAAACTTGGAGATGTTTAAACCTTTAAAGAACCCATTCTTTCCTTAATATTCCAATTTGTACCATCTTCCCACTTCCCATGATTCCTCAATTCCCGTCTCACTCACACAACAATAAAGTCCCGATGGTTGGAGAAAGAGAAGCAAAAATAAATTGAAACAAATAGGGATTAGCTATTTGTAATTGGAGATTAGTTGAAGATTATAAGATGATTAAATCGGAACGGTGGCACCACCCTGGAAACGGAAATGGGGTTGGGACGCTTTTGTTCCCGATTCCTAATATGCCGCGCACAAAAGGGGACTTATCCCACCAGATTTGCTTCCTTCAATCCCGGAAAAAGCGCCGAAAAATTTCAGCCAGTGTTAAAATGGGAAATTTTAGCAAATTAGTTTTCATTTCCAAAGTGACCCTTTTGCACGCGAAGAAACATGGCGGAAAACGCACCGAGAGTGTGTGCCCTCGTTGTAAATTTAAAGGGTAATGAACCGGTCCCTATTTATATCAAGCATCATTCACCATCGGAGCACCTAACGCTCGCCGCCTCCACAACCACCACCACCAGCACCATTGCCGCCGCCAACAGGGTTGATGGGACTGCGGCGAAACACCCAACGACGAAGACAAGGATGCATTTAGAGCGCCCATCTCGGACGGCAACCTTTTTCCGGTTTTTCACGCCACCCTTCTCTCTCTCGTTTATTTTCCGCGTGTGGTTTGCAACTTTCTCGGTGGCTTTCAACAACTCGGGTTCTAGTTTGAGTCCCAGCGCGCGTCGTGTCGCACTCGCCGTTAAAAAGCGCGCGCTGATTTTATAATTAGGTCACTAAAAGCTTTTTATTTCTTTATGAATGCGTCAGCAAGCAACATGGATGAAAGGGGGGGTTCCGTTTCCGGTTTGGTGGTTCGTACTTGCTCCAGATTCCAAACAATGCCCGGAAAATATTTGAATTATGACGCGGATGGTGAGAAATGATGACGATGAAATGAATCCTTTCAAAATGACAGATTCAAGGACAACTTCTTTTTGTTCTAGAAGAAGTGGGTTGAGTGGGAGGGTGGAATGGAAGGCGGAAGTGTGTCCTGAGACCGAGCGAGGTACACTTTACGCCAGATGCATCCAGGGGATAAACGGGGCTAGTGGTTCGGAAGCTTATCTAATCGGAAAGTTTCGGCAGCTTTAATGCTTCTTGTAGCCAAGTCCGGTTGCAAGAGCCGGAGGATGTCCGGACTTACCTCTGACCCCAAAACGCGGGAGGGATCGTTCAATGCATCGGGGCTTTCCAATTTTATCCCGATTTGGGGTTTTTTACCCCCTCTGAGATGGTACAATTGAATTAGACAAGATCGACAAAGAAATATAGTATCAAATTTTTGTTCTATGGGATCACTTTTTTCTGAAAATGGGTTCTAATTGTTCTAGAAACACATGGAAAAATGGGACTTCAAAAATTTTCGTTTGAATGACCGAAGAATACTTATGGTTGCAAGTTGTATCAAAGTTCTTTAAAGTCAACATTTCTTCAGTTGGTCTTGTTGCACGTGCAACGTCGAGTTGGAAAGTAAATGCAAAATGGAGGCGGCACTCTCGGCAAAACTTGACTTCACTTCGGCACTGACGACATGAAGTGCATATGTAAACTATGTAAACTACCAGTGTACACTCGTCGGAAAGTAATTTCAATTTCACTGTCGAATGGGATTACGCCAAACAGGATTTCATCCCCACCGCACCCACCCTTTGGTCCCAACGCCTCCACCTTCGAACTTCGGGACAATGGTCCAGCCGGCAGGATACTCGAAATAATAAGCACGGATTGTTGGGTGCTTCCTGTATGCAAATAGTTGCGAAATGGGACCATCACCAACACCACGAGCCCAAGTTGGGCGGAAAGTGTCCGAGGGCGAGATATATTTTGTTATTTGTTCGGGAAAGTGCGCGCACCAGTTTCGGCCAAAGTTTAGCAAGAAGGAGTTCACGGACACAGAAAACAGAAAAAGTCAGCGAAGAAAACGACGACAGAAAAAGGGACATTTCATGGGTCGTGATCATTATCTTCTGGTCTTTGTCCGAACGGACGCCATTGTGTCATCTTAATAACTGGATGTAATAAGCGTTGACCTATATTTTTTGTGGTCATCGATTTCTTCGACGAAATTAACCCTTTTTTCCGTGGGTAGCGCAAAGCAGAGGGAGGGAAAAAATGCTGAGATGATGAGAAAT
>JARJDZ010001461.1:0-12747 GCA_030264555.1 Aleochara sp. GC000083
AGACCTACAATTTGGTTCCAACTTTAGTTTAATTGGTCCAACCGTTTAAAAGTTATTCGCAGTTAAAGACACGAAAAAAAGCGAAAATTTTGCGTTTTTAAGACCCGATTTTTCAGGTTTGGGTATTTCTGAGTACCGCAGAGATTTGAGACCATGACCAATATTATTTTTTCGAAAAAATATGGTAAATGCCCTTTGAATCAGCCAAATCGGCCCATTAGTTTCGGAGATATGAAAATTTTTGAAAACTCGAGTAATTTTAAGAATTTCATATCGCTTTTTTCGCTACAAACTTTTTTTTTGAAACTTTTTCTACGAACGCGATTTTTGCTCTCCCTATTTTTCAAGTTCAGGTATTTCTGAATCCTGCAGAGATTCGGGACCATAATCATTGTTATTAAGCAATTAATCGTTAACAAGCAAATGATTGTTAACAACTCGTTGTAAAATATAAGTGAATAAATAAATTTGCTGCAAAAGAAAAGGTACACACTCTCATAATTCCTGATAAATGACCAATTTGCAAATCAATAGATGTAAATATAAATCATATCACGTTGACATTTATTAGGTTCGCCTCTTCACAAAATACCGGAAGCACCGGAAACCGATTTACATACAAATAGCAATTGCTGTTTGTGAACAATTTGCATCATTCAATCGCAATGATTTAATGTCCGCGACTATTTTATCCCATGGGCAAAGTTCTCTGAAGCTTCCATCCAAAAATTACTTCAACCCAACGTGAATTATTAATAACGAGAATGGCAAATAAATTGAAAGCCACAAACGGCAGCGAGGTCGCACTCATTAATGATTAATTTTTCACCGGTTAATTCCAAAACGGAAAACTGTCACAATTTTGTGAAGAGTAATTATATTTACCGTATAAATTCTGCGTAGTATTCGCGCTCTGTATGCATTCAAAGACAAATTACATTTAGGCAATTGCAACATAATCAACATGTAATAGCAGCGAGAGCTGCTGCGATGAGCTTCATCTGCATGCAAGGAAAGTGCGTCCGTTTAATTGAATTTTCATTGCAATTTCAGTATTCCAAGTTTTAGAGAAAACCTCGTCCGCGCGTGATTCGTGGAATGTCCTGCATTGACGAAGATGTAGGAGGATTTAATTAAAAATAGGTGATAAGAATTGCAAGTTGCTGAAATGACTGACTAATTCAAATGCAAAAAAGTAGCTAATTTCTAAGGTTTTAAATTTTTGTTTTTTAAGGTAAAAAGTTTTGTGTTCTTGGGAACTGATAAAATATTAAAATGGAACGAAAATGTAGCGTATAGAGTTTCGAAAAGTTTTTTTTTGTTATAATATTGCTATGGAAAAGTTGACATCGTAAAAATTAAGAAGTTTTGACGTCAATATTCAATAAACTCATCAGTGAATATGGTATCTTTGCAAATTTGCATAAGAATATGGACTTTTAGTGATTTTCCTGTCAAATTGAAAATCATCTATTGAATAACTTCCAATGAAATTAAGTAGTATCACAGGAAGATACAATATGAAAATATTTTATCACGTTGAACTTTCCATTGTGATCTTAAGAAAGTTCAAAGTTATTATCAAAACCTTTGAATAAGGACAAATATTAATGAAAGTTTTCATTATTTTATGAAGATTATTCATATGATATATTATACAATGATAAGATTTCTTTTCATACTTTGAAATTTTTAATTATTTCCAGTGCAAATTTATTTATTCCAAAAGTTTTGTCTGGAAATATCTTCAGCAGGAAGTAAAAGATTTATATTCTCTTCCATGCATCAATTAAGATGTAATGACTTTCATTGTGGATTCATTGAACATTCATTTATTCTTGCATAAACAATAAAATTAAGTTAACGTGACGTCATCTAAATTCTTCAGTTTACTGCGATTTGCAACTCTATTTACATAACAGTGATTGATTTGCATATTAATAGTTTAGAAATTGTTTTACTTTCAAATTTAAATCAAAAAATAACGACGTCAGAATGCAAATCTAAAATTAAATCACCAGTAAGCTGTAATTAATCGAAGCAAACAAAGCAACAAACGCATTTTGAATGTAATAATAATTCATAATTTAATTGAACGAGCTCGAATTGAATAACGCAGCTTCCGGCATTATTGAAGCGAAAAAAACCTGGACCACAAGCTTATTTTATAAATATGATCAGGGCTGAACGATCAAAAGATAAAGAAAGATTGCACGCAAATAATTTCCAACTTCGGATTTTCTTGCCCGCGAGCGCCAACGTGTTTTTGCTATTTTCGTCCTTCATAATAGCGCAGAATTTCAATTCGTTTCGCATTTATCATTTATATGCTGCGAAAAGCCGTCGAATTATATAGATTAACCACATTTGCGTGTAATTTGCGCACTAAGCCATTCGGACATCGGAGGATGTTTCCATGAATCGGTTAATTTGAATTTTTGCGGTTATTAATTCTGGTTGTTCCTCGTACACGGGGGAATTATTCTGGATAATACAATGCAAAGCTGGTGGGCTGGAATAATTACAAGATGACTTTTAATTCCATACATGGAAACTCCATTAATCGCTCGGAATTGTTCAACCGCTCTTGGAATTTTATGCCGAATGTTATTGCCGATTGAGGAAGCAGAATATGAAATGGACAATGAAGGATATTCAATATATTGGTGTGGTATTTGTTGTTCTTTAGTGCTTCGATTTCAAATCCGCCAAATTATAATACCTAATGCTTTCGGAATTGTAATTTATCCCATGGGAATGAAAACCTATCATGGCATTTGTATCTTCATTGTGAATATTAATTATATCATTTTGAGTCCTTCGTGGGCGTTCAATGAGATTTAAATAGCACAGATTGCAGGTATTTGATGCATTGTTCAATTTTGACCTAAATCTTCATCATCGTTTTTAATCTTCTTGAAAGTGTTCAAACATAATAATTTTTGATTTTCAACCATAGATATAAATTATTTCCTTACTATTGATAAATTATGAATTAATTTTGATCACAATAATCCAACTTTTACATTGAAAAAACATCTATTTGACTAATTTGGAATTAATTGCTAAAATTTTAAGCTTCTAATTCCTTGACCCATGGAATTTGACATTTACGATTGTAATTTCTCTAGTTAGAATGAAAACAATTTATGGCATTTGCACGTTCATTATGAATATTAATTACCTCATTTTCAATCAGTGAGCGTTCATTTTGATTCTATATTACACCTTGTTATTGCAATATTATCTGTTGTACTCTCGAATGTTATTATTTTTAGACTAGAAAAAGTATTTCTAACAGATCTTGATAATGATATACATAATTATTATTAAAAATTTTAATTTTACTTTTAGAATTTTTGTAATTTACTTATTACTTCAAATTTCAGATTTCTCTTTGAATTTCTTTATCAACAATGAAAATCCATAGAAACATAATTAATGAATTATTAGATCATATCAAACTTCCAATGGGATTACACAGAAATTACATACATTTCGAATATTTTTGTAATTATCCTTCCTTATCCAATATTTTCTGCTTACTGGAAAAAGAAACCAAATGATTTAAACAGCAAAAGTTAAATGTTTGATCAAATGTAATTTCCTCGTACTACATCATTGTTCTATGTAATTAATAGCTTAATAGTCATTATGCAAGTTTATCTTTTACTCCAACAAGTGAAACTTTCACAGCGTGTTAAAGTGGAAATTTTATGAAACTCCAGCTTTATACCCTTTTAACGTCCCAGCCTAAAAGTAGCCATCAACCAGGACTTTTGCCTCGAAACTTTCTGCACTTTTCTAAACTAACGCAGTAATTAATTTCAATTTGCCGTGCGAAAATGAATTATCTTCGGGGTGTTTTTCGTTTCAGTTGCCTTTAAATTATAGATATTACCTTAAAAGTTTTATGTGTGTAGTAAATTATTTTTATTGCTGGTCTTATCATTGAATCAATGAATCATTCATTTAGTACAAGGCAGTAAAAATGAAAAATCTCAAGCAACAGGTTTCTTATGACTGAGAATCTAAGCTGAGTTTAGTTTTTTGTATCATAATTTTTATGAAAACAAATCCTTTAAAAATAATTATTATTGTTGCCATAATAAAATACAGAAGAATAACCTCAAGTTTAAGATATCATGGTATCAAGATGTTGAGGAAAATTGAATTTGCAAATTATGTGAGAAAAATTTAATCTGATATTGAAAAACTTGATTATCATTCACTCTTAATTTTCATTTCATGAATTGTCTAAAATGAATAGATAATTTTTCTAATAGATTTTTCAAAAACCAAATGACAAACTTTCACACAAATTCAATTCTCAAAATAAAATTGCTATTATTTCTAAGAACTACTTCAATTTTCTTTAAATCATAGAGTTGTGAACGACATAAGAAGATCAATGTTTCAAGACGTCATATTGGCAAATCGAACAAAATGTAGTAACAGAAATAAATTCCTGCAAAGAAATGAAATCCTCAGTATTTATATTGCATAGTTTTTATGAGCGATACCTGAAGACATCATCAGCCATAAGGAAATTGGAAATGCGTCATTCGCCATCTCAAAAGGCAATCGCAATATTGCATTATTGATCATCGTTATCACTATGCCATAAACAACCAGTCACGTAGACATCTCAATTAAAAATGCGAACGTAATTAAAAATTAAAACCAGACTTGGACCTTGTGTATCGCTTGCAAATAACGTTTTTCCACTTCTATTTGCAGAACGCTGCTGCCATTGCTGTGCAAACACAAATGAAATTAACGAAAACAATAATAATTGTTCTTTGATTGAGCCATGTCTTCCATGGTCGCTTTCTCGACGTTATTGAAAAATTAATTGCAATCGAAATGAACGGTCCTTCAGATTTATACAATTTGCGATTTGTCCTGCAAATCGTGAAACAATAAGTTGAGATGGTCCTGATTTTACGATGGACTATTTCGCAAATATTTAAATTCCATGTAATACATGAGAATATAAATTGTAACCATTGTTTTGATTTTGATGAAATTTATTGTTGTCGTATTTTTAAATAAATTACATTATAAATATCCATCATGCGGAATTTATACCGATGCAAAATGCTATTTTATGATTTGTTTACTTGTTTTCCAATTTTCTATTGAATTTATTACCAACATTTTGATGCATATTTTTGGTTTATCAATAAATAGGATTTTATTGTCGCGGTAGCACCATAATAGTTCATAAATCATCCATACATTTTTAAAATACCGTCATACAATTTGGAAGCCAATGAAAATATTAGTTTGAATGGAAACTGGAAGCGGGTAAAATTGCACCATAAAATGTTGTTGATTAGATAAACAATGCAACCGTTGTGAATTACAATGGAAAATAAATAATAATGGGAAATAAAGGCGAAATCGCTGGTGTTTTTCAAAGGAAAACATAATTCGAAAAAATTCGTGATGCGTTCGCTTTGAAATTGCAAATTTGCATTTTAAGTACTTGCACGCTTTTCATTCCTTGATTCGTTTGCCAACGTATACGCATCTGGGGATCGTTTAATATGATGTATTGTTGTTATTTTTTGTTTGGTGCATCGTTAGCTACACTTTTTTGCAATGTTTTTTTTGTCTGCCGACCGATTTTAACTAGTTTGAAATTATCCATTTTATCCTGATATTTCTAAAGTTCAAAGATCTAAATGTAATGACTTTTTGATACCGAATTTTTTAATTTATAATTAACAATAATCATGGTAATTGTTACCTTATTCTGTCATCTTTTACTTAAATCCTAATAGGAATTGAACATAAAGTAGGAAATTAAAAAGTTTTATAATTTTTTATTATGTCAAAGAATACTATGAATAAAAAACTTTAAAGAACTTACATTATTTAGAAGAAGAATCTCAATCGGTCAGAAAAGTAGAAAAGAAATCTTGTAGCTTGAAGAAATTTAAATCACTTCTTGTGTCTTCTTCAAGAAGTCTGGCAACTGAAGAAATTAGAAAGCGGTGTATTCTCGCGCAATGTAGTGCAACGACGATAAAATAATTTTGACTGATGGCGAATTTATTTGCAAACTTATTCGCGAAAAGTTATTTTCCGCAAGGCCGAAGAACAATTCCGACTAATTCGATTTGCGGAGGGCGCGCGCGGAATCTTTTCGCGCTGCGCGCAACTTGCAACTTTTTCAACTCCGGATGACTTCCGCTGATGGCAAATTGCGTTTGTGCAAAAACGGCGAATTGCCCGACGAGGACGAGGTGCTCAGCTCGGCCGGCCGCACAGTTCTTGCGCTATTGTCATCCGGCGCTCCAGGATCAACGCATTTATCCTTTTGGCGGTGGCGGCAGTGGCGGCGCGCGCGAGTCCTGCGGGATGCGCCATCACCAACAGCCGCCCCCCAAACACGCCCGCACTTCATCGCCTACACGCGAAATTGCGCACATTTTTCAGTTTTGCAACATGCCCATCTTCTCTTCGAACAATTGCTCATTTCATTAAACTTTTTCGACGTTTTTTTCGGTTCACCAATTTTAATTTCGTTTCGCTGCTTTGGTTTTTAATCCAAGTTTACAATTACCTTCAGGTTGTAATCTAAGTCTTTGTGATACTTTGTGTGATGATGGGTCTGAAGGTGACAAAACCAAAAGTGCCAAAAGTGTATCTTCGGATGTAATTGGTTCATAGGTGATCGTTACGGGATGGAATTTACTGGAAGTTCACAAAATGTCCTTGTTGTCCATCGAACTCGAGGAAAATGTAATAATGGGACCAAAAAGCAGGAACATTCACCGCAAATCCTTCAGTTAAATCGCCATCAAAAGCTTGCAACAAGTGCCATTAAACAATTCTATCCGAAATTCTGTGATTTCAATAACCAGGAAATGTTGTCACTTTGTTGCTGAACAAATACATTCAAAAATTACCATTGATATTCAATCTTTGTTACAAAATTGATATCAATATATCATATTCAATTATGAAAAGAATTAATATAAACATGAAATCAATCAATAACAAATTAAATGTTGAAATGTTGCAGCTTTTATATAAACAAATGAAGAAAGAAATGAATTAAATATTATATGGAAATATGAAATGGTAAAAATGCAAGTAAAATTCTTCCATTGAATTCATTTTATTCAATTGCGTTAATTAATAAAATCCTTAAAAATACAAGTTAGGTAATTAATAGAAAATAAAGAACAGAATATGGAAAATTAAAATTACTAAATGTCAGTTTTCAATGGTTAATTTGTGCTATTACACAACTCTTCCAGTTTAATTTGTAGCATAATTTATCATTAATCCTTTAATAACAAATTAATCAAAAATATTTGCCTAAAGTCTGGCTCAAAATCAACAATTCCTCGTCCCTTAAGAAACAAACAGAAAATGAATGAAATCAACAGTTAAGAAAGTTATTGTTAAAATAAATGTCCTTTGAATTTCACGCCAAACAAATTATTTGTTTAATACTAACAATGCTCTTCAACTCTTTGATTTCCAGCTCGATCTTTATTGCATTTACCAACTTCTGAATTTCTTTCATTGCAGAACAAAAAGAACGAAAATTAATTGTTTCTGAAGCATTCGCAATAAAATTTGTATTCCCAATCTTTAAAATGACAGATTTTCTCAAAGTCGACAACTCAAACGATTTGTATATTCAATTCTTGAAACCATGGAATCTTGTTTGAGGAAGAAGAAGAATAAACGTGGAGGAAATGTATTCGAACAGTGAACAAACCCAAAACTTTAAAAATGATTAATTATTTTGTTAGTTGCTACTAAACATAACGTCAATAAGAATGAGAAGGGTCTAATGACTTGGATGGTAAGTAATCAAAAATCATTTGTAGATTAAAAGCACAAGCTTTCACAAGGAAGAACATCAACATGAAAATCAATAAATTCCCTCATATTCCCTCCATTTTCCCCACATCCTGTTACAGGAAAGATGTAAGTTCATGTAAATTCTGCCATAAAAGAATGCCTCTAATGCGACTAGCGGAAGCTTCTTGCATGCGCTCCATGTTCTTGGAAACTTAAAATTTGTTCACCGGTTCAAGTTTTACTTGCTGCCGTGTATTATAACATAATTACAGGGCGAAGAGTACACTAGTCGGATTAGAACAACAACTCCTGTGGATCCTCTAATTGTGACGCACCTGTGCAACTTGCTCGCGTTCTTAAGCACCCGAATGCACCAGCAAATAAACAATCGCGACAACGAACTGCGCATGAAAATCAACAGCGAAGCGCAATATTCAAACATAGTAACAAAATTGCGTTGTTGGATGCTCCAGATCGGCGCATTATCGAGTTTAATCCTTCGGCGTTCATTTATTGGCGATGGCAGGATCATCGATTCGTGGGACTGTGATAAAAGTTCCGGATGGTGAAACCGGGCAACAAGTTGTTCCGTTTTCAGTTTTCAGCAGGAGGGAGGATAATAAGCGTGTTCTTTGTTTCAGGATCGGGTTGTTTGTGCTGGTGATGATGATGAAGAGTGGTACATTCAACAGCGTTGTTTGCGATGAGCTAAGCATCTAAGCTTATACTGAAATATGAATATTATAAATAGGAATGTGGTTTTGTTTCATAGAGCAGGATTATGGATGTTTAGATTTTCATTTGTAGAATTATTTCCAATGAAATCATTTAATTCGTTAGATAAATAGATTTTAAAGTCTGACGTCCTTGCTGGAAATTTGATTTCCTTCAATAATTTATTTAACAAAAATACAATAGAGTAGTCCTTGATTTTTGATCATTTACTTCTTAACCCATAATGAAATATCCTTATTACAAGAACTTACAAATAATTTTAATATCGGTAATTTTGAGTTTTGAGAAAATTCACTTTAAGATTTTTGCTACCTTCAAGAAATTGCAAAATTTATTACCTCTGGAAAAAAATCTTTTACTTTTACTACAATAAGATTTGCGGTTACTTTTGTAAAAAAATATAAGACAATAAACCAATTAAAATATGAAAGCAATACAATTAAATTAAATTATGTCTAACAAAAAGCTTTTTCAAATGTGGAATTTATCAAGAAAAATTACATCCACTTAATTTACGATGCAAATTCCTCTTTGATCTGCACGGAAATTGAATTTCGAACAATCAACCACACAAAAGAATCGTTGTATGCCATTGCGGTTGGTGTATCAATATCCAAACCTGGAAATTCAGGGATGAGGTCACATGAATTTTTATTGGCATTGATGTTTTCGACGTGTTATTGACATGTTAATTGCTTTTCGTTCACCTCAACGAATGGTTTATGCTTCATATACGACTAACGACATTTTTGGTGAGATATCACTTCCGGAAGACATATTTTGTGTCTCTTCATTGTCTTTGAATGATATTCTTCCAATGAGTAACAAATCAGTCAATAATTTAAAACCTACAAAATAAATTTTAATTTTTCCATAAATAAATTTCAATTGTAGAAATTCACCTTTCGACAAAAGAAGTTTCTTCAAATATATCCTCTTTTGGATGTCTAAAAAGTTTCTAGTTTCCGACTAAATAAATCAATGTAGTTGCTTCTATAAATGTCCACCTACAACTTCATAAACTGAGTGTCTGGTAAAAATATACAGACGTCGAAATAAAATGAAAAAATCACCTCTTGCAACCAGTTTTACCTCTGAACTTCGTGGACCTTAATTTCGTACCAGTTTTATTGCGCTAAATCTTCATGAGGTTGGACTTTCTTATTAAATAATGCCTACACAAGAAACCTGGAAGAATATGATGATGTTGATGGCCCTAGCTGCGTTGGTAACAGTGGAGACACCACGTTGAATGAAGTAATGTTATAAACAATAAATACGGATTAACCTCCCCCAGCAAAGACATTGTTATACTTTCACTCCAAGAAAATAAAAATCAAGTAACTTCCTTAAGTTACAAGTAAAAAATCCAGAAAATGAAATCAAACACTTCAAAATATCCATAAAAAAAATATTAATTATTAATTCTTTGCTTGTGGTGAACTCGGATCAATCAAAGATATAAAAAGGTAGTTTTCTACGTCATATAAGAAAGAATCTGAAATGAAAGACTGGGGAAAATAACAATGTGGACAACAAGGCATTAAAGGAGCACGCAGGTTGAATGAAAAGTGGAAAAGTTAACTTCGGAGCCGAGGAGAGAAAATGTCATTCGTCGAATTACACGTCCCCAGTATATTATTTGATGGGCACGTGGGTTTCGCTCCTGGATCGGGACATTTTTCTTGATTTCCCTCCTCGGGGCGAAATGAATTTATGAAGTATTTCTGCATCCCACACCAAACTTGTGACGCCACAAACGATGGAGGAGGTTTCATTAAAGTAATTATTTCTTTGCTCATTTGAGTTGGACTCCAACCACCAGCAAACACATTCATAAATAACGGACAATGTTTATGAGGACAATAATAATGTCCGCCTTGTGGTTGACACATTAGACGCGAAGTGGTCTCATTATCATCTCTCCTCGTTAGCTTCGAGGGTTAATTATTTATGTGCTTGTTGCATGTGTACGACCAATCATCCCCCATAACATACAAAAAGGCAAAACGTATGAACGTTGTGTCATTGCATACAATCGCACCTCGTGAATTATCCTTGCGGAAATTTTCAATGCAGTGAGTCCCCAATTGGACGATTTTCCTGGAAGACTCACTGTATCCAGGACTAATTGGAGGATAGCTGGATGGCGGATGCAACAGTTGAGCACAAGCGGAAGACGAAGAGTACGCTAGAAGATCCTTGTAGTGTGTATGTCCTGCGACATCCGAGCGTTTAATTAGCGCACGCCTCCGAAGATAATGAGTATGTCTTCTTCTTCCGCTTATAATTTATGCGGCGCCTTCTTAATTGCCAGCGAACCGCATTAGATAATCATCATGCTTACAGATTTATTGCCTAAACACAATCGCATTATGGGGCAATTGCCATGCCACATAAATCTTGCCAGATTCACCCACACGCGAAAATTGCAATGATTTTGCGCGCCAGGATTACATCGAACGAGGAGTGATTAACACATTTTGCTGCTAATTCGTTGCTTCTGGAAATGCTTGACACAAATTGATATTTACTGCAATTCAGTTTGGTGCATTGAGAACAACAGCAATGGGATTATTTGATTTTTATAAGGAAATAAAAGGATATCCGCCCAGATGCTTCATTTCAACGAAACTGCAACTTCTAATTAGCGTAATTAATTAACGACTTTTATCGAGAATTTATTGAGAAATCGAAACAGGATTCTACCCATTTTGTACTTTGGTTCTCACGAAGACAAGAAACAAAATTCTAATATAATTATTTTATATTTCTTTGAAATTTATTTTTCTAATTGTACAAATACGATGTTAGATCTGCCATCTAGAATCGATAAGAACTTTCTAGAATTTCGTATTTGTTGCAACCTGTTTGTTGCGCTACCTTGATAATGACCACACAATATTTTCGAGCTGATAAGAAACATGCATCAGTAGTGAACAAGAAATTTTGCAGTTTGTGACGAAACGTGGTGCCATTCACATCGGAAAGTGTTTGTTGTGATAATTAAGTGCAATTTTATTAATTGATTGTGTTTTAGTGTATTTCGCCATCATTTATAATTGCCAAGCCTATCGTGGACTTATGGATTACGTTTAAGGATATCAAGATATAAGCTAATTTGCTAAATGTCTATATTTAGGTGAGTTGCTAAAATTATGCAAAAATAACAAATGAGATATATCCTTTATAATAGTGATTTAGTGTTTGGTGCATTGAATTAATACGAATTGTTTGTAGATAATGAGTCAATTACAATTTGGGAAGCTATTACTGGGAGTTAATAACAACTAAGAACAACTGCACCATTTTGCCCACATCATTAGAACAAACATTTGGATTTCTGTTAAATACTTACCATAGAATTCAATCGGTATATATTTCTATAAAGATATATAAAGAAAATAGCAATCATTTGATTATAATTGCAGACATTCAGCATTATTTGGGATCACTTCCTTCACCTTCTTCATCAGTGATAGTTAGCAACGAGTGATACCAGGATCGACATCAATAGTCCATCAACGAACCATAAAAGCACTTCTACTTTCAGGTAACTTAAAAGGATACTAAAATTTCAATTAGCAAAACTAATGCTTAATTTTTAGCTTCACCTTGAAGTCAATATCATTTGGATCCAAACCTCGCAGAAGTTTTAGATGCAGACCTAGAAAAAGTTTCAACGATCGACACTTTCAAGTAAGTTTCATCAGTAATTGAAAATATGTGAAATTCTGAATCTAATTCTTCCACTTTTAGGGATCTTCGAAACCATCTAATTGGAGAATTGGATAACATCAAATTGGAAAGCCTTCTCACCTTCTGGAAACCATCAATGGATATCATCATGTATAGTTCTTAAGATGTTCTTTACTATGTACATCTAAACAACGACCAATGATTCGCGTTACTTTTTAACTTCGACATCAACTTCGACTTGCTGTTGTTAATCTGCAATCAACGTTGGATTCAATATCCCAATTTCATATGATCGCCCCCTTCTACGACGTTTTCGCACAGTGGAATACGGAATCCAACGTGTTCCCACATGCGGTCATTCGAGCGGTCAAGGAATCCGATGGGAGACAGTGGAGGAATGTCATTCGAATTGGTCCAGAAAAATGAAAAGACATTGAATAGTGCCTTGCGACTATTTCATGCACACTAAATTGATGAGGATAC
>JARJDZ010001463.1:0-19727 GCA_030264555.1 Aleochara sp. GC000083
TCGGAATGCGAGGAATGCAACCGCAGCGCACTGCACGAGGGTCGAATATAATAGAAAGAATAAATAACAGCTGCGTTACTTCACATAATGTATTCCTATAGGAAATGTTTTTTTCATTATATCTCAAGAACTATTTGACCGATTTTGATGATTCAAAAAGCATTTTAAAGGGCATTATTTCAGCTTTCGCTTGTACGTGTGTTATTGCCTTGTAATTAGAAAAACAATTTCAATTACTAAGAACACATCCCTGTTGAAGTTTTCACTTCTATCATTTGATATTATGCACACACCGTGTATGTTTCTTTCCAGTAGGTAGGTTTTGCAAACAACTGGTGAGGTCACCAAAGAATTCCATCACCCTCAGATACCGGAAAGACCATTTTCAAGCTACATAAGATGAAATTTAAAGTTACCAAACATTCAAGTGCCAAATAGTTAGAAAGTAAACTTGGGATCGTCTTCTAATGCAGCTAGGAACCAAGAAAACCAATAATTTCAACATGATGGCATCTCATCGTCACCTACTCCAAGCTGATGTTGCTATTGGCGCGGACCTTATAAGGGGAACTCTTCAGGGATCACCAGATGACCTAAAAGGACCAAAATATTTTGGGCCCAACCAAACAGACACTGACAGGGCTTGAAACCGTAGTCAGCACAACAATACAATGACCAATGTCATAGTCCCTCTGAAGGTCTCCCCTTTAGCTGTTTCCTATGACTCTTTTTTCTCCTCATTCGAAAATGATCTATGACACTGACACTGTTTGACATATCGATTTATAATTACGCGGGAAATCTGCATTTTTCTAATCGAGGGACACTGACGGATGAGCCGTATGCAAATCGGTGTGGAAGCAGATGGAAGCACCCAGCGATTGGGCTTGCGTTCACCGATTCACACCGAGCACCTGGCTTCCCAGAGCGAGTCTTCCTCGCTTCAGTGCCTCGTTCTTCCTTCAACTCCTTCGACGAAGCCCCACGACACTCGTTAACAGTGGCCCGCGTTATCGCCGTCGCGGATCTCGCGCTATCGCCGGGCGACCATCGGCAACCTCTCAATGTAATACCGTATACTTAAGGTGTCTTCTCCGTGTCGCCTCACCTCGACGGACCGAGGCGACTATTTAGAAAGCCATCAATTTCCTTCGCAGGCTGTTTGTTTTCATCTCGCATGCAAATTTGCCGCTGGGATCCCAAACACTTCAAAATCGGAGAAACAAACGAAATACGATTCCGCCGATTCCACATTGATGCGATAGGAGAAAAGTGGGACCCAAAACGACAGCCACGAAAAAGAAACGGGGGAAATTAAATTAAAGCAAAAGCATTCAAAGACTTGGGGCGCGTTATCTTTAATTTACGACCGCCTTCGCCTGAGGACATGGCGGCCATCGAGGGGCGGCGGTGGCAATCAATCAAACGCGCCATAACACTAAATCTGCATGCCGTGTGACTCAGCGACCTCATCGAAATGCAGTGTGGTCGTCGCGACTGCCGACGGGTTCGAGGTGACAATCACCTTGTAATTGCTGGGATGGAGTCTTCCGTCCACGTGCGCCGCCATCCGAAGGAACACACACGCACTCATCGCTGAGTACAGCTAGACCACGAGCCACCATGCGCACGCATGACTTAAGTCAGCAAATATTCATGTCGCATCAGCACACAAGTGTCCGACCGACCGTTGGTTGCACAGCGCCTTGTTACTTAGTGACCAATTGAGGAAATCACATTGTACCAAACTTCCGAAGTGTCCGAATGCATACCAAGCAGCCAGCAGAGTTGATTGATTCAGCAACTTCGAGCCAGCGATTGCACAAATTATCTTATCGCGTTTGACATAATTATAAATAATTAAATTCAATTATCGTTGGCCTTTCGAGTTCACAGCATCAACACTCCGCCATCGTGGAGAAGATCATCAATCATCCGAGTGACTCTTCACGCATTCGTAGACCACGTCCAACATCGTGCGCGCAGCATGCGCTCAGCAACACGAAGCCAGCAGAAGAAGTCTTCAGCAGCCAAAAAAAAAAGAGGTCCAAGAAAGACAAACCTGGAACTCTTTCTGGCGTTGATTTCGTGTGCTGTGTGGTTTTGGAGGTCTAATCAATTTCAATTAGGTAATCCTCCACGTTTGGGCGATTGTGGCGGGGGGAAAGAAACCCAGCACTCAACGCCATTTATTATTTAGACCGATAACGAGGGCGGCAAACACACCCCAGCCATTTGATAGTGCCCATAGGCCATGGATCCCATGGGGGGTCATCCGCATGAGGCCCAACCGCCCCCATCGTCCCCCCGGAAGTTTTTCTGGTCTCGTGTTGACACACACAACACTCTGCGTGTTAGCAATGATAAATGATTAAAGAGTGAAGACTCTTTAATGCCTGAAGAGGCACACTTACCCATTGAATGGATATCCGGCGAAGGCGGCGTCGTAGGGATGGTAGACTGATGGGTACGGCCAGGATGCAGCTCCTGCCGCCAGGTTCTCCTTCAGCTCCAAGCCAGCAGCCTGCAAGACAACGACTTTTTGGTAATCTTTGAACATAGTTCTTCGATCGTGGCGAGTGCGACTCGATGCACATGCAAACAGCGACTATTTTATCATTGGTCTAATGCGAATTTTGTCCCGAGCGTACACATATTAACTAATTTTATACAGTGACTCCCTGACCCCGATTCCATTTATCACTTATGAAAACATGCACATTTGTTGGCGAACATTTTATTAATTGCCATGTTAACACGCTTCGTGGCGAAAAATAATTAAATTCAATTCCAACTTTGATAAGAGCCAGAATCAGAGTTAATGTTGTGCTCGAAATGTCTCCGTTTCTAATCAGGGATAATTAATTAGGGGGAAAACTAGTGAAAACATTTCTGTTGGGTTCATTAGTCGATCGTTGGATCCATAATGAATCAATGATCATCGCAAACAAATCAATTAACATTGATTTTTGATGAATCAGAGAGACATTAAATAGAGTAATTAATTGTTGATCGAGTAATTAATCAATAATACTGGGAATTTGTCCTGAAAGTTGGAATTTTGTTGTGGGCATGTTGTAGTAATTAATTTTGAGTGAAAAATTGATCATTCGATCAAAATTAATTAATTTCCAACTAGAGAAATTTTTAAAATTGCAAACTGAGAAATCAATAAATCAATAATATACAAAAATCTCCAACTTGAAAATAAACAAAGAAACTGACATTAACATTTGAACTGCTACAAGTGCCAAAGAGCTAAACGGCATAATTTACCAAACATGACAGTTAAAATTTAATTATGTGTCCGGTGCGCGAGCATTATGAATATGAATTGACCACAACGAAGAAGGCAAGAAGCTGGGCTCAAGAGTTTATTCTTCGCGCTGCGGGCCATCGACAATGTTCTTCTTCTCGTCCTCCTTAGCCTTCTTGTTGTTGCTGTTGTTGATGTTGTTGTTGCTGGCGCGTAGCGAATGAAATGTGTGCTGTCATAAATCAGGATTGGGACGTGTCTATATAACTTCATTACGGATTATTATATTAATCATTGCGCTGCTTGTCCTCCAACAATACCTCCACTGACAGCATGGGCACATACAAGAGGAAATTCTTCAGCTGAGCCCACAAAATGTAAATAATTCTTTTGATTCAATTGATGCAACGGGACCTCTTCTTTTTCTGAAGGAAAAAGTAATGTCAGGGTTATTAATTAATTGCTCACAGAACTAATTATCAACAACAGATCCTTTTTTGATATCTTCATAATTCAAGTCTGTTCCAGTAACGGTTGGCTACAATTTTGGTACCACTGATTTTTACAGTAGAGGTCAGAAGTCAATTTTGAATTGTAAACTATGTTTGCAACTTTGTAGATTTCTGCAATATCCGTAATGGAGAGGGTCAGTTGTAATGATCCATGTTGCTGTGGCAACAAGAGTTAAATCAATGTGTGTTGTTGTACGGGGGGGAAATGATGCCCGTTTGCCCGTTTCCGGCGGCGTGTTTTATTCGATTCGCTTTTACGAATGCGAATGAATCGGAAAATAGATTGGAAACAAACGCGCAACGCGGCTGCCTCCATTCCGAGGCTTGTACCAACAGCAGCCATTATGGCGTTGGTCGAGTGTCGTGTTACATGCGCCGTTTGTGTGTACGTGTTTGATTATTTAATCGCCGCAAATGGCCGACGCATTGAAACAATGTGACCGAACATAATGCCATTCGAAAATGATTCAAAAATCCGTCGTCACGTTCCCGAATTGTCGTACATCCATCCGTTCAGGTTCAACAACAACACTCGACTTGACCCCGCCAACATGGTACTTCCGACTTCTTGATCGATGGATCAATGAATCACTGAATGAACTGGCACATTCATTGATCCATCGATCGGGAAAGAAATTCGAATGAAAAACAAAAGTCTTACCGTTGAGGTGTAGAAGGGTGCTTGATCAGCCCCCAAGGCTGGGAAATAGGCAGCCATTCCTTCAGGATAGGGGGCGCTGTACATGGACAACGCCGGAATACCAGGAACACCACCAGCAAGCCGTTGATATCCTAGAAGCTCGTACTGGCAGGAGCAAACCGTCTGTCCGGTGATGGGGTCAGTGAAGATGGGTCTTCCGGTGTCACAGCACCGCTGTGAGGATGGGTTCGCCGGTGGTGGACTACCAGAAGGAGGCGCTGGTGCGCTCGACGTTACCGCCATGCTGGTGACTACGGCTGGGGCTGGTGGTGATTGACTAGGTCCCGACGATACTGCGCTCTGTAATCCAAACCAGAAAAACTACATTAACGACCATCAAGGTATGGGCTGCGGGATTGCTGCAACCCCTATGGTTACATACAGTCGGGTAAAATGGAGGTGCATTAGTTTGGGTTTGGGGCTCATTGTCAGCGATCTGGGGGAAAGTGTGAAAGTGATGCCGAGCAGAAAAAAGATTTATTTTTAATAATGGCGAACGAATGCTATCTGCGGAGGGTTCCGTTCTGGTAAACGGCGGCAGAGGCGGCATCCTTGAATATCATCATCGCTGCCAATGTCATCCCAGACATCGGGATGAGGCGGATGATGGAGGGTAAATAAATAATGCGGTTATTACGGCTCGCTACGCGCACGTACAATGCGCGAAGAGATGCAATAAAGGCGGCCGTTGGTTGCGATGACGCCGACGACGACGCTTCCAGACGAAGAAGTCGCGAGGGATTCGCGATGTTAATGTAATTTGAGATAATTTTACGACTGCTCTCATCCTGTTGGTTGAGACGTTTCCAAGGGGAGCGGAACCGGTAGTGCATTACCAACTGGGGTGGGTTTTACCTCCAAGAGTCCCCAAATGGAACCTCACTTTACAGACCGGGAAGAATTCAATGTCAACTTATTCCAAAAGTTTTTTTCTTGTATATTATGTAATAACTGTTGAAGTATTGATCTTTTGGTCAAAAACTACCTTTGAACCCATGGTCCAAATCGAAAATTTAATACCCTTTTTGGTGGGTTTTGAAATTTCATTTCATGATTTTATATCACAGAAATTAGTTCCTTATCAAAGAAGTACTTTTGTAACCAAAAAGCAAATTAAAATTTATATAATATCTCCAGAATTTGATAGATTGAATTGTTCCTGGGATAACTTCAAAACGAATGGTCCAATGATAACAAATTATAGTTGATTGTAAGGATAATTTAATATCCTTTTATGATTTCACAGAAGACAATCTAAATTATTATCTCAACAATATTTTTAATGTGTTGAAAATATCAAATTCGTTTGTTTGATGGCTCTTGTGTTTTCATTTATTTTGGGTTATAAGTTTGGAACCACTGATCGTATCAGAATGAGTGATAACTCACTTAATAGGTTATTAAATTCTATTTTATGGGTTGTTAACTTTTATGTGGTTTTCATTTGGTAAATACGATTTTTTGATATTTAAACATCCTCCACTTTTCCTTCAAATATTTTTGCATCACATTCATTTTATCACAACTTTTTAACCAATGATTGGATTTTTCATCCAAATCATTCAAATTAAAACTAATTAGATTCCCTTCAATCTGATAGCTAATATATTACCTTCAGACTTTCCACGAATAAATTTCACGACAGTGACAATAAAAACAATGAATTACGAAGTTTCAAGTGTCGAAACCGATCAAATAACACAAAAAAGCAGCGCTCAATAAAACAATGCCAATGGGCACATGTGTAATGTGAGCGCATTCGAACGGCACACGAAAAACAAACAGACGTCATTAATTGCCCTACAAGGTATTTTTCTGTTATAATTTTCTGAATAATTCATTAAGCATGCACTCGAAACGAAACGAAACGGACAAGAGCACTCGAACGGCGCGCAAGAAAGGAAGCTATAAATTAAATTAATAAAACGCGCGTCTCCAGTTTTCAGTTTTCATGCGCATTTATTTACGTGCTTTCGACCCAAAACGACACGCAAATAATGATGATTTTCTAAAACGCTCTCGCCCATCGAGACGGAAAGGAAGAGGACGAAGAAGCAACCACCGCTGGGTGGATAATGGGCGCGCAAGCTGGTTTACATAAATAGACCAATTTCTCGTGTAAACACTTCCATACAAAGAACACGCATGTAACAAGATAATCAGGCACTTCGTTAATAATTAAAATGCGTTTCAGTGCTGTGCGCGTGTGCACTTTATGTTTTATTACATCGAAATTTACACATTCGCCGCGCACAAAACTAACAAGAAACGAGCCAAATTGTTTGGTGTCTCGTTTGCGGGCGCAGTTTCATTTTTTTTTATGGAAACTCGAAGATATCGTTAGTGCACGAAATGGACGAGAAGTTAATGCTTTACCGTTGGCAACTGGTTATAATTTTTAATTGAGTACTTATCGATATAAAAGCTATATTTTCAATAAGTGATGCTTCGATGGCTTCGTTGGACTTCTTCCTTCACTTGATGGTTCTCATCGTTTGCTTTCATAATCGACAGGGTAATCATTTTATTGTATACAGTTATGAAACTAAAGATTTCTCTATAAATCCAGATCTTTGCTTTTTTGCAAAAAATCAAATGATTATATCTTTTGTTCTAGTGGAGCTATGAGACCAATAAAATTCTAGACAAATTTAGACATTGATTTGAGACATTTCTTTCATCTGGAATTAATGTTGAAGCAATTAATAAGTAATAACGATGAAGAACAACAGCACTTGGCCAGATTGCAATCAGCGAGACATCAGGCTGAGAAACAATAAAATGTGAACGCGTTAATAGGTGAATAATTAACATAAAATAAAGGAAATGCCGACGAACATACCAACATCAGTGTGAAACTCTCTCTCACAGCAAAGTTTAAGCCTTTCTCAGATGGCTCAGCGAGATGGATGTAAGTATGGCAAACAACACCTTTTTGCCTCGACAGCTTCCTTTACGGCAAAGGCAGCTAATATGGCAAAATATCGTCTCTCGTGTGTGCGAAATTCAGCGCAATTCCATTACGAGCGCGCAGAACCAGCGCAGTGATATTTATAGCAATTGTAGTTAATACTCGATACGATACTTCATGTTCATGTTTGGTTCGTGTTCTGCATTCGTTCGAATGACTTTTATTGGCGCGCATTCTCACTCATTGTTGGCATATCGCAAATGCGAACCGTCAGTTTTGCAATTCGACCAGTGCCAAAAAGTGAGCCGGCGCAATCAAAATGGGGAAAAATGCGAAAAATGAATGTTTGCACGTTGGCATGAATCACGCGCATTGAAAACATGAATATTGACCGATGCGACATGCAACATTCGAACATTTGTTGTTGCTACTTTATTTGGCGCTTTAATTGACGTTCACATAAATATCGCATGGTTTCTTGTTCGGCGTTCAAACGATGACGTGTCAATCGCTAATAAATGCAACGAGCAAATCGGACAACAAACGGTCGCATGATTGAAATGCTCATGCGAATATGCGAAACAACAAATGTTCCAACATGAAGTTGCTTAGCGACGCCGAAAATTTGCGTCAGAAATAGTTGCTGCACTGTTTCCATAACAAAATGCAAGACGCCGAAATTGTTTGCTGTGTCATTCGGTAGCGTTGCAAAATTCCACGCAGTTCTAGACCAACGTCATGCGGATTCGGCTTGGTCTAGGTAAGTATAGTCGATTGCGAAATCTAGAATCGATCACAATTGACATTACGCGTCTAATGAATTCGTTAAATACCGCGCGTTGTTGCCCCCTTTTGTCGTCCATTGTATCCGAATGGCAACGCTGTGATTTATAACGATTTAATATTTATTTTGATGGATGAAATTTGGCGTAGCAAACATTTTCCTCCTCGCCACTGTTGCTCTTTTCCGAGGGTATTTGCTCCAGGGTTGTTGCCGTTTGAGGGCCCTCTTCCAGAGAGCAGCTGCTCACTGAATTATATTTAATGCTCCAAATAAAACAAGCCGGAGCCACACACATGCGATCGAAGTGAGGAGGAAAATGCTCAACAACGTCGCAAAAACCGAAAAAAAAAGAGAGGAAAGTGTGGAACCCTGGAAAGGATCTCTCACCACGTTCGGGATTTTTGATAGTGCTCTCGAATGGGCAACGGCTTTGTCATTCCGAATAGGGTTTTACTGTCCTCCCTGCAGGTTTTGCAACACCATTCGTCCGACTAACAATGGGACCAAATCTATTAATATTTGCTTTATTTGGACGTTTCCAATAGGTTCCATGAATATTTTTGCACTTTTGTCGATCTTATTGTGCTAATCGGATTTGCAGACCTTTCATATAACAAGATCTCAGTGTATTTCCAAATTTTCATGTTTGCTTGATCTGAAATGAATATACTTGCAAAAGTTTTTCAACAGTTGGAATCACTGTAAAAGTTTGCTCAAGTTATAGCTCAACTTGTAGATGATTAAATATTGCTATAATCTGCATTTATTAAACTTTGTTCAATTTTCCGCTACTTGTCAAATTTCATAAATTGACAACTAATCATAAAGTTGATTCTTTATCTTCTTATCAAAGGATTTGATTGATAATTACAGCTGAACTTAAAATTTTAGCTACTTGATTCCATCATATCAAACTAACCAACTTTTAAATAATATATTTGTAAAGTACCAATCATGTAATTACACTAAAAACTAGTTCAACTTGTAACCAATTAAATATACTTTAAATTTATAGTGTGCTAGATGACATTATCTGATCATAAATGCAATATATTTGCTACTAAAAATATGACATATGATTTAATCTTTCAAATTGAATTAGATCTCTTTTTGAATCAGTAAAGTTCCTATATTTTTGATAAGAACTTATCAGTGGATATCTTAATTTGTAATTATCTAATGATCTGTAATTTTGAACAATCTGTTTAAAATATGTGTTTGTAATGACATTTTTATAGTTGAATCTTTCATATTAAATTTGTTATTTCCAACTTTATCAAATACAAATTTTGGACTAAGAATCACACGTGAACTTTGAAACTTTTTATGGTTAATATAACAGCTTCAATAATTGTTGATTAAAAGAATTTCAAGTGCTGTTAAATTATAGTTTTGTTTGAAATTCAGAACAATTACAATACCTTTTAAAATAAGTTAAAATAAACAATCAAAAAACTCAATAGTTGATGTTATTTAAAGTACCTCTGATCTAATATGGCAGTTATTGTTTTCGCCAACAACAAATAACATTAATATTCATTTACCGAAACTTGCACCATTTTAGGAGGGACACATCCAAATTAATATTAATCAAAACACCAAAAACAAAAACCTCATTGTTCGAAGATGTATTAATTCATAACGACAACCTTGTGCAACAAACAAAGAAACAACAAAAATGCTACGGGACGCATAAAACTAAATTTTAAACTATTACCCTATTATTTTGTTTGTTTCCTGTGAGTTGATGGGGCACGCGATTCCCCGAGGGGGGCAGCAACATAAAAACTTGCAGGGCAATAAAATGTAAATCATAAAAATCATGTCGCATATAAAACACGAACGAACGAAATGCAACAATTGTTGTTTGTTGTTGGGAGTCATTTGGTATGGATGCGACATCGTCGTCTGAGGAGGATTAATGAAGCTATTTTCGACTCACCATGACGAGTTTAATTATCGATCAAGAGTTATCTCTTCGTTGTTGTTTGTTGTCCGAACGTCACCGCAACTGATTACTCATTCCGCATGAAACAGCGGCGCGAATCTCGGTCTGGCTTTTCGCGAATCGCGAATTAATTTACACTTATCATTGGATAATTAATTGTGCGAGCTCATCCGACGAGTTGGGTGCAAGCAACAACGAAACGCGATTAAGACTGATACGATGATGGGACACGTGTCGAAACGGGTAACTTTTGGCCTAGCTATTAATTATTTATTTATGCCCACGAATAAATACAATGGGAATTTTGGGACAATAGACGAAAACGAAATGCGCTCGTATTTATTTCGGGTGTGCAAGGTTTTGAATATTTTGGCCAGCTAGGACCTTAACACCTGCGCCCAAATTTTGCGTCTCATCAAATCGGCAATTTCGCTGGGTTTAGGTTATGCAGCATGAAGTGCGACATTAATTTGTTGGCGTCTCAATGGGCAATTTGCTCGAAGGGATGTTGCAGCAAGAGTTTGGTAATTACTGTGAGCGTGGAGGAGTTGTCTCAAGGCGGTGGTGGCGCCGCTGGTCTAGTCCTTCGTGCAATGGGGGGCGCACACAGCGGGAGGACAAGGATCAGAGCAAAGGTGGATGTGTGTGGGAGGGCGCAAAAAGCGCCGGCGAAGTGAAGTTTACGCTTTGGGTCGTCGTGGAGACGAGATGGTCGGTCCTACCTGAGTATTCGGCGATGCTCGGAAGCCAAACTGGGACATGGTGTGCCCAGTCGGTGTTGCACTCACTGAGTCGTCGTCGCCAGAGGAAGCATGGCTTCCTGCACACGCACAGAACACAAGAACAAGGAGCACGGAACGTCGCCGCTGGATGGAGCGCGCACAGAGTCCCTGCGAACTTTCTTCGGGTGCACCGGGCGCAAAACTTTCGGAAATCGTCAGCGGAGGCGAGCAGCGGTCGGCCGCATTGCTTCTTAGGTCCTTCGGCGGGTACACGCGCCACGTGACCACGCACGACGCACGAACCCGTAGACTGTCGGTAAAAATACAGTAGCGTAGTAGTAATCTGTAGGCCCCGGCCGGGCCGCACCAGGTGATAATTGCGGTCGAACGAATGCTTCTTTCTGTCGCGTTTGATTTTTGCGCGACGCGCGGCGCTGCCCCTGGGTGGGGCGGAGTGGAGGGGGGCGCGCCTCAGCGTCGAAGAAGGCTGGTGATGGCGCGAAGGTGGGGGGGCGGCCGTCGTCGGCGATGACGCTGCTGGTGCACGCCGTCGACTACGCTGCTGGCGACGACTCTCTGGCAGCGGCGGCGGGTCCTCTGTTTTTGCCACCGACGACCGAACGCGACTACCGATGTCACGGAATTCTTTTAACGGGCGACAAATTGTCGCGATCACACGCGCGCACCACCACACGGACGTCGCGCAGTCGTCGTCGTCGTCGCCGGTCCCGGCGGCGCGCGCGATCTGAAAAAATCGTCGCCGCGCGGCGCGCGAGTGTGGCGGGGGCAGAGACCGGCCGCCGGCCGTCCCGGTCCTTCCTTTTCCTCCGGGAGCGCGGTCGCGTTCGCGCGCTCTTTCTGAGATGTATGTGATGCGGTGGCGGCGGAGGTGGCGGCGGCGGTGGAGGCGGCGGAGGCAGCGGAGGTGGCGGCGGCGACGGAGGGCAGACACACACACACGCACACATTTTTCGTCGCCTCCCCCTCTTCGGCGACTCGCTCGAGGACCGATTGATCCCACCACCGCTCAAAAATTGCGCCCTACTTCTTTTTAGCGGCGAGCGGCGGCTGCCCCCCACTACCACCACGCTCCCGACGGCGGATTTTTCCCCTCCGGCCGCACACGCAGGCCATGCCCGTCGCGGCGGGATTGCAGCCGGCTGGCACCGCCTCGTCCCGCCCCCATGCATCGCCCAATCGTGGGTGGTGATGGATCGACCGCGTGCACTCATCATCCCCGTGTCTAACCGCTGTTCGCACCTCCACTGACATGAATCGACTACCCACTAAATACCATGCACGCGCGGGCTCAATCTACGACTTGTTACTAGACTCCTCGTCCTGCCCTCGCTCGCACTCCCTCCTTCGGGGCTGGCCCTACACCCATCTCACTCCCCCTTTGGAAACCAACCCCCAAAGACCCGAACCGCACTACGACTGATGACTACAAACTTCCCTCTTGTCTTACTTACTCTGGTCTCATACTACTACTGCTCTTGGCTCAAGCTCTTACCCTTTGCTCTCCAGGCTACCAAACATCCCAGAAACTATCACTTAATCTTGGGACAAATTCCCTCCACCTTTCTTGCCACTCTCTCACCCACCTCCCGACACCTCCCAGGACCTCCCAGTTGACCGCCTGTACAAACCTCACTCCCCCAAGACCAAAAATAAGTCCAAACCTTCAAATTTAAAGCTCTCAACAAAAGAGTGGAACCAGACTACTTCAAATACCCCCGTTTGGTGGGGATAAAAAGTGAGCTTGCACTAGCAGCCACAACGAGCGCTGAGTGTTCCTACCCCTCTTGCCGCCCCCCACCTCAACCAAAATCGCTACAAGCATGTATCCAATTCCTGACGGGGCATCATTCGACACGCTGATGAAACAACCAGCTCTCATATCGGCAGAGAAGAAGCCCAAGATCTGAGCGGTCCCCGTTCAAGTTTCCACATTAATCTTATGAAGATTGATGATTGCTCACTATCTGACAGAAACTTGCAAACTCCTCAAGGATAATAAAGTGCGCACGCGCTCCAATGTTTGTTCCACTTGTCTTCCATGCAGTCGTTATAATTAAATTTCCTGCAAGCAACCAACAACAACAACAACGACGACGCCGTCACCAGGAGCAACATCGAGTACTAGTCTGCAGAACGACCCGTCCTACAGGACGGTATGAGCTAGAGTGCGACGCTCGTGGACGGGAGAAGCGAGAAAATTCCGAAAAGTGTGCGGTCTCATTGGGACCGGCCCCAATGGTGGAGTTTGAGGGGAATACTTTTTCGGGTGGGAATGATTGGCACCGCCTCTAAAACGCGCCAGCATCAAGGTCATTCGCACACTCGTTCTACAGCAGGCGTAGTAGTCGGATGGGTCGCTCTGAACGTTCTGTATAGTCCTATAGACCCAGGACGTAACCACTCTGTTAGCTCCCTTACTACGACCCTTTACTACGCCCTTAGTACTTTTACAGTTCCTACTAATTCTTATGGGTCCAGTTTATGGAGTCGATCAGAAATACACATTTGGACTCTATGAACTTTAAGGACTATGGATACATGTGGTGATACAGTGAGGTGATCTTATAAGACCAGCCCAATGGGAGTGTGGGCACCTCTCCAACGAAGGTGCCTCCTCTCATTAGGAATGCCGCCGAGTGACCGCCTCTTTGTGATTACGCGTCAGGTGTGAGTGATTACCTGGTCTTCACGAAGCAAGCGCCGGAAGCGCCCAGCTCCATGGAGGCTGGATAATCCGGTTTTCAGATCTCAACGGTCCCATATTAGAAAAACATGATCGCTGCCTTGGTAACCGAGATCAATCTGCGCCTTTCAAGAAGGTCCCGGGTTATTGAAATTAATTGGGGTGCAATTTCGGGCACACATTGTCCTTATTATCCCCCTTCCAACCATCCAACCACCCATGAGCCTCCTCCGGAGTGGAGTTGAACGAGCAACACTTGGTTCGATCATTATTAGTTCGCATTTAATTAATGTGTTTATGCGTTGATGTATATTAATTAATGTAACTTATTGTGCCTCCGCTTCCACTTCCCTGGCCTCTTAGGGTTGCGTAATGTGAAGAAAAGGTTCCAGAAGGTCTATGGCAGCAACCCCTTGTAGCACCATCCTGTCGCCCATAGTTGCGACTGGTGACGCTCACTCTGCACACGCAAGCACTGAATATAAACTCTTAAATTATACCTCCTCCCCGTGCACCCTTGCGCGGAAGACCCGCCACCTCTGGGGGGGCCAAGGGGGGCGCACGGGAAATGCGAAACGGGAAACGCAAGGAATGGTGAATCGTACCTCACACGAAACGACGAACGACGTCTCCTTGATTTCCCAACAAGTACAACACATAAAGTTGGTCCCAAGTTTCGCCCCATCCCATCGTGGCCCCTGACGCCATCCAACACACCAATATGTCTCCTCCGCCTGCTGCTGCTCCATCCACAGCTACGGGGAAAGTTTCGCGCAGCTAAAGACGACGTTGCTGAATTAACAAGTTGTTTTAATAAAATTCAACCCTTCCCAGGCTCCCAGCCCCCAAACCCTGAGGAGCTGCCGCCTTGGTACATGCGTGGGTATTGTTCGTCTTCGCGCGGAGGCGGAAGCGCAGCCACCTCGGCTGTTTGTCGCGCAACATTTCGCACCGTTTATGTCTTCTCTCTGGTGCTGCTCGCGTACAGAGGCATTCGGGGGTGGTTGATGGTGGCGGTGATGGTGGTGGTGGTGGAATTGTCGCGCGCGCTCTGGGAAATCCGTGAAGCTCCAGACTCGTCGAGTCGAATAAATCAAAACTTCGGCGCAGCCTTTTGTTTTGTTTAGCTTATGAATTTGTTTAACTTTATAGAATATTAAATTTTAATGCGGAATTATGTATTCAATTTGGTTCTCTTGCCCTTCTTCCTCTTTCTCGTCGAGGTCTATTGTGACATTTCACCTTCTGCACCACGTGGAGGCTTTTAAGTGTGCCATTTCAACACCTAAGAGCTAATAAAATTTGAATGTTTGGATTTTTCATTTGCATCTTATTGTGTTTGATGTCCTTAGGAATTGAGTTCTACTGTTGGTAACTCATTGGGGAAGGTCTTGGTTCAAGGGCAGGACCTTTGGACCCCCATTAGAAGTTTTTGGTATCCAAATTTATGACAGATTCCCTATTTTCGAATAGGTTAATTAGATGGTCCAACTTCTCAGATTCGGAGATTCTGTATATGAGTTCCAAATTGAAGGGTCTTCTCAAAGATTATAAAAGGGAGTTCCAGTTGTATAAAAAAGGGGTTTTAAAATAACTTCTACTCTAATTAGAACTGGGGTGACCCACAATACTTCTTAGTCCATATTAGTTTCTAAAGTAACAGTTCCGAACCTAAGGACTCAGAGTTTACTGTAGGAGTACTAGGAGGAAATTGATCATTTGGATGTCAGAAAATACAACTTCTTAGTTTTCGAAGACACTACCTTATTATCTGGGGTCTGTAGACCCTAATTATGATCTGGAGGACTTTGCTTTCTGGATTTGGACCTCAGTGGTACAGATTGATCTAAGAGGTCCCAATGTGCTTGGATTCTATTCCGATTCCAAAGGACCTAAACATTTTCTAAATTAGACCAGGAAGGTTCAGATTTCTTTGTCTAGTTGATTCCATCTTCAGGAATACCACTTTAAGGTCCTGTCCAGGGATTCTGAACCATACCACGACAATGAGTGGATATAATTCTTAGATCTGATAGCTTCTCACACAAAATATCGATTGATAAGTGCCTCTATCGATTTGGGCCGACATTATGAATAGACCAAAGGATATAAAGACGTTGTAGCTGTAGCTGTTCGAAAGCTGTTATGGATTATGAGCAACATAAAGAAAACCAGAGGTAAATACCTGCCAGGTAATATATTTCAGCAGGCATGGCTGTACCTCTTGAGCGCAACAACAACAACAGCACCAAGAACAACAGCAAACGGCAAGAGAATAGGGCAGCCAACAAGTCGAGCAAAATGCAAAATAACGCAAAATAAACGCCTCGTTGCTGGCTGGAGATGGCATGGCATGTGCACACGGGTTCAGGTTCGTGCAGAGGGCATTATATTTTCGCTCGCGCTCAAGTGATACATTCGCGCAGGAGGAATCTAATAACTCAATGCGAACATGGGGCGCACAATGTTTACATGCATATTGATATCTATCGCGCATTTACACACATATAATTTCCCGAACCGTATACATATTTATGACCGATGTGCGCGCCCGCGCGGACTCCTCGTGCCGAAGATAAGGCCGTGGCCATCGGACGCGCTACCAGCCCCAGAAGACACCGCCAAGGCATGCCTCATAATTCTGTCAACCAGTTGTTTATACGAATGTTTCAATCTACCACCATGCGCACGACGCTCGCAAATTTCCGCGAATGCAATTAGAATCCCGTTTGCATGCGGGCCCAAATTGAATTACCTCCAATGCGCCATCGACGGGTCATCCACACCCGAAGATGCTCTTCGGCAGGTGCAGGACCAGATGTCTCCGGAATTTACATTCACTGCGCTGCGTGCGTGAGAAATATGAAAATCCAGTCGAGAGGCGATTTTCGTTTATAGAATTATCGTGACGCCGCAGGTGGTGGCGCGTCCGCTATGGAGATGGCCACGAAGATGACCACGATGACGCTGGCGACGACGACGAAGACGTTCTTCGTCGCGTACGTTACTGGTGAAGTTCGCTGCATTCGTTATTAATCTGCGAGATGTCCTCTTCGTCGACGTCGTCGTCGAAGTGCTCGAGGTCCCAGCGGCTGCTGGCATGTGGTCGCATGCTGGTGGGGCGGCATGGGGTAGCTGAGTTATGACGACACTTGCCACCGACCACCTCGTGATCGCCGGCCAATTTCTCATATCAGTGTTAAAATGCATTTACATAATTTGATTTATTGTTATCATCTCGTGCGCGCGCGCCTGTTTTGTTATTCAATGTGAGAACATGTGATAAGAAATTGATTTCATAAATTTCCGAGAAGACTTTATGTCTTCATGATGGATCCACATTCTGTGATTTAGTAGGATTGGGAGATTTTCTTGTTTTCAACTCATGTTTAGTAGTTTTGAGGATTTCTTAGGATGGGGAATCCCAAATAAGATTCTTGATCATTAGACAGACGTTAGAAATCTTTTGCAGATCCAGTAAATCTTCAGATTTTAAATCCCAACTAAACCACTCATGATTCTGCTGCTTAGGAATTTCCAACAATTGATTTCAAAACTTTTCATTTCATAATTGATTTCTTTGAGACATTGCAATACAATCCCAATTAAAGATTGGAATCTGATTCCCTGATTTCTGTAGCGTGTCCCCTTGCAATATGTACGAATCGTTATTGATTTGAATCGATTATACATTATAATGGAAAATACGTGTGCGGCAATGCATGCGCGTTACATAAAACATCATCGAGCAAGGACCGAATGGGAAATATTCATGCAGTGTATAATATAGTTGCTCATATATTCTCTCAGCATTCGCTTGTTGCATGCATTGATAGGTACGAATTTGCGTTCGAATTGGTGGCGAATCGGTTGGCAATTGTGTACAAATTGAAATTTACTGAATTATACACACAATTTGGGAGAGATTGGTCGCCCATCCGATGTGTTCTTGTTGGATGGCCTCCTTCATTATGGATAGGAATATCTGATTTCCAAATTTCCACAGTTTGCTGAATTGATAATACATTTAGAAATTCATTTCTACAAGGTAATTGTTGACGAAAATCAATTATTGTTTGCTGAGTTTTATCAAGGAAATGTGTTTTCAAAAATAGTTGTCACTTTATAGAGAATTTGGGACAAATCATACATCATTAAAAAAATAAAATAATAAACTAAATGTTGAATATAAGAAAATTTTAATTTGCAAATATTATATGTTCCATTTGAATTATTTTATTTCTGACAATTTTTATTATCCATTCAAAGATTAAAAACTAACATCTGTATAAAAATAATCAACAATTTTAATATCATTTAAAAGCCAGTTTAATTGGCAATAACATTTAAGTTAATTACATTAAATTGAGTCTTTGGTTCCAAAGATATGAGGAAATTGTAAAATAATGTTTTAGTTGTACTTGAAATAATGACAGGTGGATTATTCATGTTACCAGGATAATTAGCAATATTTCTAAAGGACTAATTAAAAAACTTTGTCATCATTTAAAAGAAAAACTATGTACTTATAACTTTGAATATCATCAAATAAAATAAGAAATTTCCAAATTATACACCAAATTGCATATCATCTGTCGCAAAATTTGCAACAGATTTGTAACAAAATGGATTGAACTTTCGAAAATCAATACGAGATCAATTTAATTGATCGATCCAGTATCGTGGTGCCACCTTGCGCCAATCGCAAGTACCCGAATCGAATCGTTGGAGGCGCGCGCGCACGTTTGCGATAATAAATTACATTGCGAAAACTTCAATGGCTGATCATGTGGCCGCTTGCAATTGCTGGCCCATCGCTTGCCTCCTTTCCCATCAGCCTGAGCACGCACAACGCGCTCAGTAACTTGTCTCTTATCCAATCTAAATGGCAGCGAACGCGTCCACGTGATCGAGAGGCGCGGAAATTCGCGTTTCGCGATTACGCCAATTCGACTCGCGCGTGTATGTTTCGCAATAGACTCTCGGCGCGAGATAAAAAAAAAGCTATTGCCAATGTTAAACAAGCGGCGTTTCGATAATTACAATGGCGGCAGTAAAATTTTGTCCGTATTGTTGTAGCCATTACATCGCTGTTACCAGCATAATTTGTTGTTGTTTTTGATAACGTCAGACAATAACCTTTAGTTTTATTTAATGCACCGTTAATTTCATGGAAAAATCAATACGTTTGTTGATTATTACAATGATGTGTAATTGTTTTAGTGCTCTAACAAATTTTTCATAAGTTCGAATGAATATTTTACTTGGAATCAAGTTTTCTTCAGGTTTATTATTGGTTAATAACAATCTCATTAATGTTATATGAACAAATCAAAAAATTAATTGATTTACTTGAAAATTAAAAAAGTTATGGTACTTTTTCTAAAATTTAAGATTTCGCAAAAAATTAGTTGAAATTTCGAACTAATATTGATATTTTTTTAATAAAATCCGTAATTGGGACACTTGTCGATGACAAATTCCTCACTTACAATAATTTTCCAATGTGAAAATAAAACAAATATGAAAAAAATGTGAAATATTCAATATTTGTTTTCATTTGTCATTGTTTTAATATTTATTCATTGGGACGCGAGTATCGTTATCGTTTATTCATTTATTGAATTCCGTATTGTCAATTGCGCCATTCCGCTAAAATATATAAAATTGCATCCGTACACAATTTGCAATCGACGTCTGTGTTGACTGTTCCTGTTGCTGTTGTTATCAGGGTTATAATTTCATTTGGCTGGTTCGATTTGCGAATATTTCGCACAAGCGGCATTGCAGCAAAAATTATGAATATATTTATGAACGAGTCGCTCAATAAATACGTGCCCTTTTGCGCATATGAGCGAGCGAGTGAACCAGCCTATTCCATTTATTCCATTAGTACGGTTCACAATTCCGAACAAGCCATTGTTTATTTTATGCAGACGCCATGCGAAATGAAGCGTGCCCCATCGCTGGGATGGATGAATGATGTGCCCCAACGTGGCATTATAATTATTATCGTTCGCAATGCGCTTTCAAACAATTACGACGATTACAAGCACCATGTGAGTGATCGAGTTAGTTTTAGTCTTGGAGAGAAAGTCTAGAGTCAATAGTTTGTAAGTGGAGTAAGGAATATTTATTCATTTGATTTGGGACGTCCTTTTTTGTGTTGACAATTTGTTGCTGCCCATTT